>OY731403.1:54896058-55103407 GCA_963425845.1 Sphenostylis stenocarpa
GTAAACAATTTTTTTAAATATTTATAATTTTATTAAAAATGTTATCAATTATTTTAAATCATTAAGTAAATTTATATTTAAAATATTTTAAATAAAATATTTATATAAATGAAAAATAGTAATCAGTTTAAAAATTATTTTTTTAGTGACTCGAAATTTTAGTCACTAAATCAGTTACTAAATATAAAAAAAATCAGTCACTAATTTCGAGTCACTATTAACCATTTTTGTAGTAAATAATTACATAAATTAAATATAGATTAATTAAAAAAATAAATTAAATAATAAAGTGACTGAAATAGTAACCGATTTTTTGTGACCGAAAATTCGGTTACTATTTCGGTTACTAGACTAAAAAATAATAATTTGGTTACTGATTCGGTCACTGATAGTAACTAAATTTTTCGGTCACTGATTTCGGTTACTATTTGACATTTTTCTAGTAGTGTGAGAAGTCTTTCATTGTCCACGTCGATGTGTTCCCTTTGCGAATATACATTTGTTCAATCACTTGTGTCTATCAAAAGGCACAAAAATAAATGACAATCAATGATAATAAACCTATGTGCAACTTAACTTTTTAAATGCACAATAAACATACCGCAAACAAAGGATTGAAACGTGGGTGTAAATCTTGTGCATATTATACAAAATGTTTGTCATGCAAATACAATTCTTCATTGTAGCATTTCATCAAACACTTGTTGGACATTAATATAGCATCACAACTCAATTAACCCTAAACCCTACATAATACTTTCATTACAAACCCAATCAAAGATAAACAGAAAACAAAGCAAGAATGCGCAAATACAATTCTTCATTATAGCATTTCATCAAACACTTGTTCGACATTAATATTGCATCACAACTCAATAAACCCTAAACCGTGAAAAACACCTTCATTACAAACCCAATCAAAGATAAACAGAAAAGAAAACAACAATGGAAACCCAATCAAAAATACACACAAAATCAAGCAAATGTTGTTAAACGAACACTCACAACCGCAGGGTCGCTCAAGCAACAGACAGTGATGTTCAGCTCCAACGACACGGACGAAGCCAAGCGACAGGAAGTCGAGCGCCGTGAAGAGCGAGACGGAGAAATTTTACCCTAAGTCCAGTGAGAAGAAGTCGAGCGCGAATGTGAAAAGCGATAAACACTGTAACTTCTTCAAAACATATATTTCACTTTTTACCATAACATCCCCCATTTTTACAATATTACATCTCTACCCCTCTACAATTTTACTAATCAAACCCTTATTTTTAATTAATTTCTTTTTAGCCCCGGTTTTCTAACGGTTGTTTGTTTTCGGTTGTCAAAGTATTGTTTTCGATAATTAAAACAATTATTGAAGTAATATACCACTGACACTTTGCACTCCTTTGTCCTAAATATGTCCTAGCACACTCTTGGAAGTTCAGCAACTGTTTTTACGAACTTAATGAAGGAGACTCTTCCATTACTTGACTCTGTGAAAGGTTGTTGATAGGAATTATCATTTGAGGTGCTTCTTTGCATGTTAATATAGCATGTGTTGGCCAGTGCAAGCACACACGATGAAAATGTACTTAAAGCTGTGCATTAGGTTTCACATTTTTTCTTTTTGCCTTTTGTTTTAATAGGTTGACATGAATGGTGGACTGTCTATGAAGCATAAATTGTCTGGTCACCTGAAATCTGTTTCTTCTGTTTCATGGAGTCCTAATGACCAAGAGCTCCTCACATGTGGTGTGGAAGAGGCTGTTAGGCGGTGGGATGTCTCTACCGGTAAATGCCTGCAAGTTTATGAAAAAAATGGTCCTGGTCTCGTCTCGTGTGCATGGTTTCCAAGTGGGAAATATATACTTTCTGGCCTCAGTGACAAGAGCATTTGCATGTGGGATTTAGATGGGAAAGAAGTGGAGTGTTGGAAAGGACAGAGAACTCTCAAGATTTCTGACTTGGAAATAACAGGTGATGGGGAACACGTTCTGAGTATTTGTAAAGACAATGCAATACTGTTCTTCAACAAAGAAACGAAAGAAGAGAGATTTATTGAAGAAGAACAGACAATAACTTCCTTCTCTTTGTCAAAGGATAGCAGATTCTTGTTGGCTAATCTTTTGAACCAAGAAATACACCTGTGGAATATAGAAGGTGATCCTAAACTTGTTGGCAGGTACAGAAGTCATAAACGCACCCGGTTTATTGTCAGATCTTGCTTTGGTGGTCTTAAGCAATCTTTTATTGCTAGTGGTAGTGAGGATTCACAGGTATTAATTTAAAAGCCCCGTGATTTTCCTTTTCCATATATATTGGAAATGGAGTTTATTAATGATAGTTTGTGTTGTAGGTTTACATATGGCACAGAAACTCGGGGATCTAGTAGAGGCATTGCCTGGTCATTCTGGAGCTGTTAACTGTGTGAGCTGGAACCCAGCAAATCCTCACATGTTAGCCTTGGCCAGTGATGATAGAACAATTCGGATATGGGGCCTAAAGCGCCTCAATGTAAAGTACCCCCCTAATCTACGCACCAATGGCATCCATTACTGCAATGGTGGAGGCGAACTTAGATGAACCAACCAACGCAATCTATTTTAATTCCATTTCTTTTTTTAACATTGCAATTGTGTAAATACCTTCACTATCCACATCTAGTAGACCAGACAGACAGACAGACATTCATACCAAACATGCACCTCCTGACTTCTCAAAATAAATTCTTGTTTCATTTACCCTCTCCTTAGTTTAATTATTTGCTTCTCCAATGAGGTTTTCTGATCTTTTATACCTTAAATTGCATCTGTACTTTTGTCTTTTTTTTTTTTTTTTTTCTCTTTCAATTCAATCTTAGCTCTTTCAAATTATTACAATACTTTTTAGGGCTTAAATGCTTTTTTTAGATATACTTATTAATTTTTATGTTTGTTCTTTCAATTTTCTTTTATCTTGTTATATATATATATATATATATATATATATATATATATATATATATATATATATATATATTCATATTTGGTTTATATTATTAAGTTATTTATTTTAGTGTTGATATTTTTTTTCTTTAATGAATTATAGGATTTTTTAAATTAAGGAATATATATATATATATATATATATATATATATATATATTATAATAGATATTATTTATCAAAATAAAATATTATTGCAAACAAAATATTCATAGAAAATATTAAATCGATTCATGAAAAGTTAACAGTGAATCAATATTGAGATAATATAATTTAATGATAGGGTGAATTATGAGAACTAACTTAGTAATTTATTAGGGATAAAAAATTGTAAAAGGGAAAAAGTTAAAAGGACTAATTATAGAATTAGTAAATTTATTAGAATACAAAATATTATTATAGGTTTTTCTTAATTTGTTTGTTTTTATATTTTTGGTTTTTGTTTTTTATTTAAGTAATCTTGGTATCAAACTATGTTTAATTTGATGGGCTCGGGAATAAGTTAAGTTAATTCAAATAAATTGTGAAAGGTAAATTAGCTTGATTTATTTTGTGACTTAAATAAACTTAACCGTTACCAAAAATTTGTTAGGTTAGCCTAAAATTTACTCACCGTAGATTAATTTTATAAAATAATAATTATTTTTAAATATATTAAAATATTATTTTATTAAAAAATATATGTTTATTTATTATAATTATTTACTAAGGATCAATTTATTTTATGAATAAAAGTAGAGGTTAAAAAATTATTTTTTATTTTTTTATCATTAACTCTTTTTAATATAGTAAGATAAATTATTAGTTTAATTTTTTATTATTATTAAAAATGAATAATTATTAAAAAAAGTAAGTTAATAAATGAATCTTTCTCAATTTAAAAAATAATTCACTTATATTTAAGAATAGCAATAAAAGATTTATTTTTTATTTTTACTATTGATTTTCTTGTAGTTTAATAGTAAAAATAATAAATAAGTTTTTAACTCTTAATAAAATAAATAAATCGTTTTTTATAATTTATATACATCAAATTATTATATTTAAAATTAAAATTAATTTTATTAAAATAATTTAAATTTAAAAATATTTTTTATTTTTAATATTTTATTTAAATATTTTTTATTTTAATCTTTTATTTAAAATTTTTTTCGATAAATTACTTTTATAGTTACATGTTATAATTTTTTTTTTATTTTCAATGTAAAAAAATAACTCATTAGCTTAAATAGAGTCCAACTATATTAAAATTTATGATTGTTTTAAAATATAGGATTTAGGATTTGTAATTTAAAATATAAATAAGATTGGATTATTATTATTATTATTATTATTATTATTATTTATAGGATCAGGTCTAACAGGACCGTACAGCCCTTTTGATAGTTTAGTCGGTATTCAAAATGGAAAATGGATATGAAATAAGAAACTGAGTGTAATTTGAGAGAAATGATAATGTTATTGGTCAAAGAAAGTTCAAAATATAACAGAGTAAATCGGTAAAAAATATAAGGAAAACACACTTCTCTTTTAATAAGTTTGACGAGATCTATATATTAATTCAATTAATGTTTTGAATACCATTTAATTTAGGAATTGCTACATAATTATTGATTTAAATATGTTTTCAGTATATAAATTGCTATATAGTTATTGATTTAAATGTTTTAATTATATGAATTGCTAGATTTATGTTTGGTTTTAATTACGGCAAGTTTTGCTGTTTTATAATTGTTTTGTTTATAGTTTCTTTTTAGATTAAATGTCAATTAATAGAAAAAAATATTTAAATTAAAATAGTAGAATTATTTTACGTGCAATCTAATTAAGTAATATATTTATTACTTAATATAAATAAATTAATTAAATAGATTATTTTTACTTTTTCATCCAAAAATTTAATTTTGATATTATATTTCTATTAAAAAATGATTAATTTAGTTTAATGCTTATATATTTTTATACTATAATTTAAAATAAATGTGTTACGAATTTCTTCAGAATATGGCAAATAGGATTTGTATTTTTGAAGACAAATAATGAAAAAAAAAACTATATGTTTTCTTTTAGAGTTATTTATTATAATATATTAAAAAGAAATGTTATATAAAAATATTATTTTTATTTTTATTCTTATGCAATTCCTAATTAATATAAAATGATAAAATTTTTCATAATATACTTAATATTTTATTGTTACTAATATCTTTTAAGTGTAAATGTGATTACATTTTCTCTAGGTTTCCTTTCTCCATATAATTTTTTTTCTCTCATATATTTACTATACTTTAAATATATAAATCATAATAATGTCTTAATCATATTTTCTTAATAAAATGAATGAATATTTTACACAAACAATAATTAACCATAAATAACGTCTTACTTAGATTAATAATTATTTAATTTTTTAAAAAATGGGAAATGGTATTTTAAAGAACAAAATAATGATTAATATTAGTTTTACAAATATAATAAATTATAAAAATAAATATTATTTACTTTATTCCACTTTAGAAAAATCAAATTCATTAAAAATAAATAGGGTCCTTTTGTAAATAAGAAACAAATCATGAAAAATCATAATGTTTTTAAACTTAAAACTAAAATAATAATCTTTAACTTTGATTGAATCATATATACTCTATGTGATTATACATTCTAATCCTTATCAACTGGTTAGATTAACCTCCCAATTTTGAATTACCAAGCCTGAGTTACATGTCTTTATGTTCCACTAATTTTGCTTCATCTAAATTTAATTTTGACATTTCAATTTTAGAATTTGAATTTTATTTATTTTAAAAATAATTTTAATTTACACTTTTACTCAATTACATTCCAACTCAACTTAATGTTTTAAAATATTTTTTGAAAGTATAATTTTTATCAATAATTAATAGTATTTCTAAATAATATAATATAATATTATATTATATTATATTATATTATATAAGATTATATAATATAATATTATATAAGATTATATAATATAATATAGTATAGTATAATATATTATATTATATTTTTTATTTGAAAATATATAGTAAAATATATTTCAATTACATATGTATTTTTTTTAATTCTGCAAATTATCTGTATATAATGTTATAATTGATGTAACATGTCAATAAATCGGTTAAACCTTGTATATTATTGAATCTTAATAAGTTTAAATTTAAATAAATAACTCTCAAAATTTTTAATTTTTATAAAATAAGATCCATATATATATATATATATATATATATATAAATAAAGAAGAAAGAAAAATAATATATTCATATAGTTATATTTCACTAAATAAAATATAAGGTACCATATTTAAATCATATAAATAATAATAAAGATTAATAAAGTCAATAGACAAGTCAATAATGATTCATAATATTTTTTCTTAGATATCTAATGATTGAAGAATGTCTCATTAAATTCTTATTAACAAAAACCCTATGGGATAAAAACCTAGTAAAGGAAAAATAGTATATCATTGTTCAATATATCTTCAAAATATGTTATCCCTTTCATATAAACTATTATCATTGAAATAATGAAAACCAATCTTGTGAACCAAAAAGTTCTCTTTCACAAAGAAGATTTTGTAAATAGATGTATTAAGTTTCTGATAAACAAACCTTTTAAATCACAATTTTTTTTTAAAGAACTATATTTTACTATATTTTGTTTAACATATATTTCTTTTAATTGAGGATGATGCATGTTTTCATATATAATGATTTGATAATATAGTAGTTCACAAATTGTCATAAAATTATAATGTTATCCCTTTATTTATAATTGATTATTCCATGATCTAGTAACATGCATCTACGTATAAATAACTTGTATTTTTATAACTTCTTAAATATAATTTTAAAACATTTGAATAAAATTAATCTTTTTTATTCAAATAATTCAATAATATGAAAATTTTTATTAGATGAAATATTATTTTTTAATAAAAAAATATTTTCTTAATGTTTTTGTCACCAATAACATGATCATAGTTCGAATCATCATTCTCATAAACAAAATTCATATAAACATAATTAGAATATCATCTTATATGCAAAATATATATATATATATATATATATATATATATATATATATATATATATATATATATATATATATATACTCAGTATCAGTGGCGAATCTTCTTGAATGACTATTAGACGCTTTAGGTTCGATAACATCCATGTCCCACATATTGAATGACCATGGTGTAGTCAAAATGTTGAGAGGCGTCGGTGGGACATGAACATTGTCGGCGTGGACTTGGCACTTGTGACACTTCTTGGCATATTGATAGCAATCACCTTCCATTGTGGACCAAAAGTATCTTGCCCTAAGGATTTTGTTTACCATGACATGCCCCGACATATGTGTCCCAAAGATTCCTTCATGGATTTCTATGATCAGAGTTTGAGCTTCTTCGCGATTCACACACCTTAATAGAGTGGAGTCAAAACTTTTCTTGTAGAGGGTTTCTCCTATCAACGTGAATCCCACGACCCTCTTCCGAATGATCCTTTTATCATTGTCATTAATTCCCTCGAGATATTCGTCCTTCATGAGGTATCACCTAATGTCATGATACCAATGGGATTCATCCTCCTCACTATCTACTGCCATGCAAAAGGCTTGCTTGTCATGCAGCCTGATGTGGATAATAGGCATTTCATGTTCTTGATCTACGACGAACATGGATGATACAGTAGCGAGGGCGTCTGCAAGTTGGTTATCTTTCCGAGGGATGTACTCGAAAGTGACACTTTCCATCCTCGAAGTCAAATTATGAATATACTCTAGATACGGGATTAGTTTGGAATTCCTAATTTTCCATTCACCCTTGAGTTGGTAGATGACAAGAGATGGGTCATCGAATACCTTGAGTTTGGTTACCCCGTGATCTAGAGCTGCTTGGATACAAGGGATGGGTCATCGAATATTGTCATTATCGGGATATATTTCTTTTCAGGAGATATTAAAACTACTCAAATCACGTGTCCAAGCATGTTCGAGGCTCCATTAAAGAACATGGTCCATGCATCATCTTTGGTCTCTTCGTATTCAATATGCATGATATGCTCATCTGGAAAGTCGTCTTGTAGGGATTGATATTCATCTGTTGAACCGTGTGTTAGGTAATCTGCTAGAGGACTACCTTTGATAGCTTTCTGAGTAACATGAATGATGTCAAATTCTGACAGGAGTACTTGCCACCTAGCTATCCTTCCGGTCAAGACGGGCTTTTCGAATATATACTTGATTGGATCCATTTTGGAAACCAACCAAATCGTATGTCTAACCATATATTGTCAGAGACGATGAGTTGCCCATACCAATGCACAACATGTCTTGTCAAGTGGTGTATAACGGGTCTCATAGTCTAAAAATTTCTTACTGAGATAGTATATGGCTTTCTCCTTATTTCCCGTCTCATCTTGTTGATCAAGCATGCATCCCGACGTCTTGTCAGAATTTGGGACGGTCGTCCCGACTTTCTGACACTGTGAAACTATAAATAGGGACCTCATTTGCAGCTTTTACACACACCTACACACTTAGGGACTCTCAGAGACTCATTCTCATCTCTCTCTACTCTCTCATACACTTCTAGTTTAAGAGTTTTTCTTTGTATTTGGGAGAATAGCACTTGTAGTGCGACGGGATAGCCAAAAAACATTCTCAGAGTTGAAGATTTGTAATAAAGCTTGTTTCACAGGTTCTTTTCACTACTCTATTCTTTTATTGCTTTATTTATTGTTTTCCTATGTATAGTAGAAAATAGGATCATGTAGATAGTCATTTTAATATCACATAATAAAATAGGGTAATGGCGTAATATCTTATAATCTTTATTTAATGAATTAATCTGTCATAGGGAACCCGAAAGGGGCGTCATGGGGGTGCTAATACCTTCCCCACGCGTAACTATCTCCCTTACCCGACTCTGGTTATAATGGTCAAGTTTGGTTTTTCTTAAAATCAACGTCTTTTTTACCCTTTTCCAATCTTTATGGTAAAAATATTGGTGGTGACTCCATAGAACCCTTTTTAAGAAAATCTTGCTTTTCTTAAAGATTAGTTCAGTTGATGAGAATCTTGTAAGCGATGGTCCTTTTTTTTTTTTACAAAACGCGAGTCTAAACTATCTTATCGCAACCGCTCGCATAAACGACCATTTCCCCGCATCGTTAGGCATTCTTCCATGCGTCCCGAGGCGTCGAAACGGACGACGACAATAGTCATTAATACTTTCGTAGAGAAAACATCAGGATGTATTAAAAAATATTTATTCTTCAAAATGGATATTTTTCAAATTTGAACTGCCATAATCGATTATGTTACCAGTATAATCAAGTATGACAGAGAAAATCGTTTTTCCATTTCTGATGCATCATAATTGATTATGACAGTAAAAAATGTCATGTTACAAAATTTTATCACACTTGTACTTTGGAGGCTTATGCATAATATTACTTCATCAATTTGTACCTCCATATCCAGTATTCTAAGACTTTATCTAGTCTTCAGGAATCATCTTGGGTTTGCTTGAATCTTGAATAGAATCTTTATCAAATCATATCTTGCGCTTGCTTGAGTCTTGAATGTTGTTGACTTGAATCATCATCAAAATCACCTCTTGGGAATGTAGGGACATGTTTCACAATTTCATCAATCTCCCCCTCATTACTTTCACTTTCTAGAATGCAAAATGCATTAGGTTTTTTATTTTTATTGTGTGGAATGAATGATTAGTGTGAGATAGATATGCCTTAAGACAATGGCTGCGGTATCCTCCTTGAGGCTTACGCTTCATGGAGTACCACACCCACTTTGGTGTAATGGTTCCTTCCCCATCATGGATTGACAAGTATAACGAAGGTTACCGCACGCTAGCACATTTGTCCCTTCCTTGTGGACGGTTATAAGCGTGCTTGGGGCCTCTTTTACCTTTGTCTTAAGGATATATAATCCCCCCTAGCATGAATGTATTTATGAATGAGAGATTTTATTAGGATGATGTGTATGCATACTTTCCTTATGCATTTTTTTTACCGCTCTTGAAATTATGAGGGTATGAAGTGTTTGACTTTGTCAAAATCTTATTATTAAATTTTGTTTTTATTATTTTTTTTGTTTTTTATTTTGAAAGGAATGTTTTGACTTTGTCAAAATGTGTTTTATTTTATTTTTATTTTTTTTGTATCCATTTTATCTCTTTTGTAAGTCAATGTGGCTACTTAGTTTACAAAGAACCTAAAATCAGGCTAGCTTAAATGAAGATTGTCCGAGATAAAGTTGGTTTGTTATTAAATTATTTGCTTTATAACCCCTTATCTCTTCTCTAAGTCAATGTGGCTACTTAGCTTACAAAGAACTTGAAACCAGGCTAGCTTAAATGAAGACTATCCTAGATAAGGTTGTTTATTAAGAAAGTTTTATTATTGTTCATTGTATGATTATTTTATGCAAATGCAACAAATATATGCACAAACAATTCACTCATCCATGAACAGAGCGACGACGTTTTAATCATGAGGTAGGGGTATCCTGCAGAAAAGTGCATAGTAAGTGTAGGTTCTAACTCTCCTCACCAAGGCTAGGTGCCCCCATTAATAGGGTTCCCACGGTCTCTCAGCCCTCAAACAATACGTGGCTCAAGTGCCTTGTCGACATCCTACAGACTGAGAGAGGACGGTTATCACCTTGAGCGGTGGCTTCTGACAACGACCTGCTGGCATTAAGGCCATTACCATGGTCGGCCATAAACATCACCCACTCCCTATGTGTATTCACTCTTGCCCATAGGTATAGAGGGACTATTGTGTGTAAGGGTTTGTGTATAGTTTGTATTTCAAACAATTGCAGAAAATAAACAGACAACAGTTATTAAAGTCATAAAGGTAAAACATGATCTACAAACAAAGGAAGGGTAGATGCATAATTTCAAATATACTATTTTTGAATTATTTCATCACTAAGTGGGATCAACTCTCATGAATTCCCCAGTGGAGTCGCCATCTGTCACCGTCATCCCCAACTGCTAAGGGAGGAGAACCGTGAAGGCGGTTGGTTGCGACGCAATGGTTTAATTGACTCGTGTTTTTTAAAGTGTGGTCATCATTCTTAGGATGCTCGTTAATCGCGAACTATCCTTAAGAATGAAGTTTTTGAAAAAAAGGTTCTAAGGAGTCGTCATCAATGTTTTAACCTTGAACATTGAAAAAGGAAAAAGAAAAGGCGTTGGTTTAAGAAAAATCAACTTTGACCATTATAACCAGAGTTGGGTAAGGGAGTTAGTTATGTGTAGGAAAGGTATTAGCACCCCACATCACCCTTTTTGGGTTCCCTATGATGGAATAATCTTAAAATAAAGACATAAAAATTATGTTTCTACCCTATTTATCTATCTACTCGTAGTAATTAAATATCTACATGGCCCTAACTTCTAATACACACAAAGGAAAGCGATAAAATGAAAGTGATAAAAGAGAAGGAATAGAAAAGGAACCTCTGAAGCGAGCTTTTATATATCTCTTGAAAATGTGAGGACGCTTTTTGGCAGTCTCCTCCCTCTACAAGAGCACTCCTCCCCGAACAGTAAAAAAATTTATAATACCGAGCATCGGATGTCTTAAAAAAAGACTTCTTTAACCGACTTAATCCGAAGAGGATAGTTGGAAAGACTACTCGGACTCTGAAACTAAGCAAAAATGCTCAAAAAAGTTTCAAAGTAGGAGAGAGAAGAGAGTACTACTCTGAATGGTATGAAAAATGGGAGAAATGGCACCCCTATTTATAGGCTCGCAGTTCTAGGTGGCCAGTACGGTTGTCCTGGATTTTTCAGGTGGGACGACCATCTGGACTTTTGCGACGGCCGTCCCGAGCTAAAAAGGAAGTGAGACGGCTGTCCCAGGCCCCTAAGGGAGTTGAGACAACCGTTTGGATCTGGGATGGCTGTCCTGGCCCTCTGACAAAAACCCTAATTTTTATTTTTCTAAGAAAACCCTGATTTTCTTAAATGGAACCTAGAAAATGCTATTAGGGGCTTAATGAAGCCTTGACCATCTTCAAAACGGAGGAACACCTCCCTAGAATCACACTAGGGATGAACACCTCCCCGAAAAGATCAAAGGGATGAAAACACCTCCTTAGAATCCCACTAAAGATGAATACCTCTCCGAACAAATCAACAATGGAACAAATCAAAGGGATTATTGCCAATTGGTTTTATGTTGGAACCTTAACAAAACCCAATCAAAGATAAACAGAAAATAAAGCAACAATGGAAACCCAATCAAAGATAAACAGAAAAGAAAGCAACAATGGAAACCCAATCAAACATACACAGAAAATAAAGCAACAATGGAGTAGCACGAACACTCACCGCAGGGTCGCTCAAGCGAGAGACAGTGATTTTCAGCGACACAAAGCTCGAACGAGACGGAGGAAGACAAGCGAGACGAAAGGTTGGATCCTAAGTCGAGCGAGGTCAAGCGAGAAGAAGATACTTTAATGAAAACATATATTTCACTTTTTACAAATTCATCTCTCCATTTTTACACTATTGCATCTCTGACTCTTATAATTTACTAATGAAACCCTTATTTTCAATTAATTTACGTTTGACCCCAGTTGTCAAACGAATGTTTTTTTCCTGGTTGTCAAAATATCATTTTCGTTTTTAATAAGAGGATAAAGAAATATACCTATGTCTCCCCTCTGTAGTAGTCTACTCCAATTATTACACATTCTTAATTCTTGTGTGGCTCCCAAGACCATTGCCCAAAAAGTCCCCCCTCTTCCTCACTATTTCCCCCTTTTAAAGTCAAATCTAGGTTAAAGATTGAGACCCAGGGTAAAACGAGTTGGGCCTAGAAATATGGCCCTTTCCCCTCTTTTGTTTGTTTTTTTTTCTTAAAAATTATAAAACATTATTAAAGAAACTATCATTAATTTTTTTCTCTTTTCTTTATTTTCTTTTGAATTTAAAAAGTAAAATATTAAGAAAAATGGAACTACTTTTTTTTAATCCTTCTTCTTCATATTTTCAAAACAAACGCTACTATTTATTATTATTTTACTTTAATCTACCCGAACGAAAATAGGTGTTGACAAATGTAGGTTGGTTTTTTCTAGGGGGACCAGAACGATACAGTTTAGATGTTTGAGAGAGGAAGTCTACCTTGAATTTTCCTTCAAGTTCTTGGAGAATGCATTTCCCTTCTTTGGTAGAAGGAAAGTTAACGGGTTCTTCAGGGTCAAGTATCAATAGTCCTCCGAAGGCTAATGGAACACCTCCTATTGAATATGAAATTAGTACTTTGGTAGAGCAGATTTTTTGGGTTTCCTCGAGTAATCTGATGACTGGTGCGAAGGTTTTGCCATTTAGTTCAATAAATTGAGTACTAATAGGTTGGATGTTGGAGGTTTGGTAAATAGCAAATGATGAAGCTATTGAGAGGGAAATATAAGTGGAAATCTAAAAAAGATACAAATGATATGAGAATGAAGTAATGGAGAGAATCTTTGAGGAACGGTTTGTGAAGTAGGGAAAGTAAGTGAGGATGAAGAAGATGAATAATTTTGTGTTTTGAAAGAAGAGATGTTTCCCAGGAAGACTAATGATTGGCTTGTTGTAGGCTCATATCCAAATAAATCAAATATTTAGGAATAAATTTTAGATCAAGGACAGGCGAAAGAGTGATGATACAAACAATCGCATTTATTACAGGAATTTTGTATTTATGAGGAGAATAAAAGTAATTATGAGAGCATGGGATGAAAAATAGTTTTTGAATAAAGTAAGGATAGAATATTTGAAGTTGGTATCGAAGATAAGAGAATACATATATTCATCAACGATTCATATAGTAGTCTTTTATGAGGCTTGTTAAGTATAAAATTTACAAATAGATTGAGAGAATGAATCGAAAAAGGGGATATCAGATAGTTAGAAGAAATAAATGTAGTAATAGAGAAAGACATATTATGGAAGTAGAAGAGTAATCAGTATCAGTTTTCGAAGAGGTCAAAGCATCGACAAATCAGGAATCGAGGAATTAAAGAGTGAAGAACATCAAAGTATAAAGACACAATATATTGAGAGGAAACTATATTGGAGGATCTAGTGGCAGATCTTGACCATTGATTTTGGGGGGGCAAATAATATATTATTAATAAATAATAAATAAATATAAAAGGGTGAAAGAAGATGAAAGGGTGAGAGGATAAAATTGTCAATATATAAATAAATATATTAAATGATCATTAATTTTGAGGGGACAAAATCATAAATTATATAAGAGTTAGGAGTGATGAGAGGATAAAATTGTAAATATACAAGTAAATATATTAAATGATCATTAAGTTTGGGGGGCCAAAAATCACAAATTACATGGGAGTTACAAAACTTTGGGGGGTCATGGCCCCTCTCAGCTCCCAAGAAGACTCGCCACTGGGAAGATCTTCAAGTGATATATCGAGAGACTTATAGAGACGGTTATAATACAGTTTCTTGGAATGAGCAGTTATAAGTAAATGTGTATCTACAAGGTGGAGTGAAGAGAAGTAGTTACAAGAAAATAACCGTTCGAAGATTCTAATTTATAGTTTTCTTTTTATTGTTTTTACTTTATTATTTTTATGACATTTTGGCGGTTACAAAAAAAAAATATAGGATAAAATAAAGGTAGTCAGGGGTGATTATCAAATTGTATAACTTACATTCTAAAAAAACGCTATAAACTGGGAACAAGCATTTTCAATTGTTGAATATAAAGAAAATATAGTTTGGAATTAATTTCCCTTGTGTATAAATCACACATAGGGTGGTCTATTTATAGTAGAGAAATACAACTAAAAGAGTAACTGAAAGTAACAGAATAAACAGAAGATATTGTTTGATATTGTGGTTACCAATATCTAACAATATCTTAACAATATCAAATAATATATAAACAATATCTAACACTCCCCTCAAGTCTGGAGCATACAAATCGTATGTGCTAAGCTTGTTACAAATATAATCAATTCTAGGACCCCGTAAAGATTTAGTAAAAATATCTGCTAACTGATCACTTGAGTTAACAAACTCAGTCTTGATATCTCCGGACATAATCTTTTCTCGAATAAAATGACAGTCAATCTCAATGTGTTTGGTCCTCTCATGAAAGACAGGATTAGAACTAATATGAAGAGCGACTCGATTGTCACACACAAGTGTCATTTGAGTGACATCTCCAAATTGTAACTCTCTAAGCAATTGCTTGAGCCAAACAAGTTCACGGGAAGCTCGAGGCCATAGCTCTATATTCCGCTTCTGCACTGGATCTTGCCACAACACTTTGTTTCTTACTTTTCCATGAAATCAAGTTACCACCAATGGAGACACAATATCCGGATGTAGATCTTCTATCCGAAGGAGATCCTGCCCAATCGGCATCCGAGTAGCAAACAACTCTTGTATGGTTATTAGAAGCATATAACAATCCTTTTCCAGGAGATCCTTTAATATACTTCAAGATACGAATGATCGCATTCCAATGATCTTCACATGGTGAATTAAGAAATTGACTTACCACACTCGATCGCAAAGGAAATGTCGGGACGAGTAACTCGTAAGATAATTCAATTTTCCAACCAATCTTCTATACCTGCTCAGGATCGATATAGGCTCCCCCGATTTGGTAGAAGTTTAGTATTGGGATCCATGGGTGTATCAACAGACTTTGAACTCATCAACCCAGTTTCTTCCAAAATATCTATGGCATACTTCCTCCGAGATATAACAATACCATCATTGGACTGTGCTACCTCAATACCCAAGAAATATCTAAGTTTGCCAAGATCTTTGGTCTCGAAAATGGTGACAAAGATGTTGTTTCAACTGAGAGATGCCATGGTTGTCACTACCTGTAAGAACAATATCATCAACATATACTATCAAGTAAACACATCCAGCGACTCGAGTGTCGATAAAAGACAGAATGATCTGATTCACACCGAGTCATACCAAATTGTTGAACAACCTTGCTAAACTTTCCAAACCAAGCCCTAGGAGACTGTTTTAGGCCATATAGGGATTTGCGAAGACGACATACCATCCCGGAAGACTCCCCCGAGCAACAAACCCAGGAGGTTGCTCCATATATATTTCTTCTTGCAAATCACCATTGAGGAAAGCATTTTTAACATCCGAGTTGATAAAGAGGCCATTGTTGAAGAGCGACCATGGCGATAAATAAACGAACGAAGCCATCTTTGCCACAGGGGAAAAGGTATCTCCATAATCCAACCCAAAAATTTGAGTATAACCTTTGGCCACAAGACGAGCTTTGAGGCGATCAATAGTACCATCGAGTCCAACTTTGATAGCAAACACCCACCTGCAACCAACAACAGATTTCCCAGACGGTAACGGGACCAATTCCCAAGTTCCACTATTATGAAGAGCACTTAGTTCATCTAACATGGCCTGACGCCAACCAGGATGGGCTAAAGCTTCACGGACAGCTTTTGGAATGGTCACGAAGAAATAGAGGAAAGACATGTATAAAAAGGTAATGACAGTCGATGATAACTCAAAGCAATATAATGGGGAGAGAGATTACGTGTAGAACGAATACCTTTTCGGAGGGCAATGGGAAGGTCGGACTCATGTGTCAGATCCGGAGGAGACAGAGTAGTTGGCACTTGAGTAGAGTCACATGGTGGTGGTTGTGATTGGTTTCGAGAACTATAAATCTGAAGAGGCGAGTGGAGAAGAAGCTAACTGCGGAGCGTAAACTAATGGTGAAGAAGACACAATTAGAGGGTCACAAACAACAGGAACATTAAATGTATTAGGAGTGTTGACAAGATTGGATGGAGACAGAGGTGAAGTTTGACTTTTAAAATAAAGAGACAACTCATCAAAGGTGACATCTTTTGACACAAAATAACGGTTAAGAGAAGGAGAAAAACATTTGTATCCTTTTTGTGATCTTGTAAACCCTAAGAAAACACATTTATGTGATCTAGGAGAAAGCTTGTCCAGACTAGAATTGAAATTATGAACAAAACATGTAGACCCGAAAACTTTCGAGAGGTAAAGGATGAAGTGGTTCATGAGGGAATAAAATGGAATGAGGTATTTTATTATCTAAAACCGAAGAAGGCATGCGATTAATGAGATAACATGCAGTAAGAAGAGCATCACCCCAAAAATGTTGAGGAACATCTCCATGAATTAAAAGTGTGCGAGTTGTTTCAATAAGATGTCTATTTTTACGTTCAGCTACACCATTTTGTTGAGGTGTATAAGCACAAGAAGTTTGATGCAAAATACCGTGAGAAGCCATGAATTGTTTAAAAGAATGAGAAAGATATTCACGGCCATTATCACTACGCAAAACTCTAATAGAAACACCGAACCGAGTTTGAATTTCATTAAAAAAAGTTTGAAAGATATGAAATAATTCGAACGATTTTTCATCAAAAATAACCAAGTGCATCCGGAATAATCATCAATGAAAGTAACAAAGTATTGAAAACCTAAAGTAGACTTAACGCGGCTAGGTCCCCAAATGTCGAGTGAACCACGGCAAAAGGGGACGAAGCACCACGTGTGAAACTACGAGGAAAGGAAGTACGACTATGCTTGCCTAATTGACATGACTCACACGCCAAACTAGATAAGTTAGACAAGGCGGGGACAAGTTTCGTAACTTGGCAAGGCTTGGATGACCTAACCGAGCATGAAGAAGAGAGGGAGACTCCATAAGCTGTACTAACATGTGTAGAGGGACGGAGATAATAAAGACCATGAGACTCACATCCTGTGCCAATCACCCGTTTCGAACTCCGGTCCTGTAAACACACAGAATTGTTGGTAAAAGTAACAACACAATCAAGAGAACGAGTTAGACGATCGATGGACAACGAGGTTAAAAGGAGACCCAGGGACATAAAGAACATTATCAATGGTTAAAGAAGGAAAGAGTTTAACCGTTCCAACACCATGAGATGATACTCTAGAGCCATCAGCCGAGTGTAACGAGAAGGTAAATGATTAGGAGAGGATAAAGAGGAGAACAAAGATTTGTTACCGGTAATATGATCAGTGGCTCCTGAATCAAAAACCCAAGGACCAGGAGAAAATGATTGGGTCGGACCAACGAAAATATGTATTTGTATGTGTGACGAGATATAGTGGAACTAGAAGACTGTTGATCCTTATACCATTCGAGAAATTTATTGAACATAGCAGACATGTCGGATGCAACAGAAGAAGGAAGATCCCCTACAGATAAAGGTGGGGAAAGATTGGTCTGAACAACTACAGCAGACTGAGGAGAACGACCATGTAATGTATAACACTTGTTAATCTTGTGACCTAGCTTGCCACAATGTTCACACTTAGGACGCCATTTTTCCTGTTTGCGAGGGCGAGCCCGGTCATCACGATGGGATGTCAACACAAAAGAATCGTTAACAAAATTGGAAATAGTGGAAGAAGTCATGAAGAGCGGGAGAACAAACCCCGACCGAGACAAGCAAAATCATATGTCACCGGTAAAAAAAATGAAACTCCGGCGAATTCTCCGACAGCGGCGGACCCGATGGCTCGCTCCAGCGGCAGCGGTGACGGTAACGTGAACTAGTACACTAGGTAAGTTCCCGGGAAAGAGAGGTGGGTCACTAATGGACACACTTAAATACCAAGTCTTTCCTTGCCGAACTTTCCTAAACATGCACTTTCACACTACCAAATAAAATTCAATGACAAAGATAATTCTTTTCGATGTGGAGGATCGGTTACCAGCAGCGGTGGGGCGGCTCTAGCGGCGGTGGGGCGGCTCCAACGAGTGGACAAAAGGCGGAAAAAAAATTCAAGATAACCTTAAGCTCTAGATACCATGTTGAATATAAAGAAAATATAGTTTGGAATTAATTTCCCTTGTGTATAAATCACACATAGGGTGGTCTATTTATAGTAGAGAAATACAACTAAAAGAGTAACTGAAAGTAACAGAATAAACAGAAGATATTGTTTGATATTGTGGTTACCAATATCTAACAATATCTTAACAATATCAAATAATATATAAACAATATCTAACATCAATGAAGTTCTTTACAATTTGGATCGCTACTTTAGTTGATTTTCTCAATCAATTTCTGTTTTATCCTTGGTAATGAGTTAGATTTATCGTTCTACCATTTAATTTCTTGCACATTTACTTTTAAGTAATTTACTTTTATAGTTTCTTTACTATTCTTGCAAATTTACTTTAAATGTTCCAAATTGTATTAAACATAAAAATTGAATACGAACGATCTTTAATTGAAATCTATTATGTACTAAATTTTGTAATAAAATTAAAAACTCACATTGTGTTTAAGTAATTCATCTCGTAAATTGAATAATTATAACGATAAGTGAATTTTGATATTTACTCTTGGAATAATCCCTTATTAAATTAATTTATAATACATATATATTTTTTAATAAAATAATATTATTTTAAATTTATTTAAAAAATAGTTTTTATTCTATAAAATAAGTTGACTCATAAGCCTACAGTTAGTTTGGCCTAAACTCATATAAGTCATGGTGTACATAAATCGGGTCAAAATAGATCTGATGCAATTTAGGTAAAAAAAATTGACTTATACTTCTCGGATCGCCCATTAGTTAAGTTTAATTTGACACCTAGAGTTATGATTATGGTTGTGGAATTGAATGTGACTTTGAATGTAATTATTTTGAACATGAATGTAATTATTATAAAGGAATTTTTTAGCAAACATCACCAAAATGAGACAAAATAAAATTTAAAAAAAAAAGTAAAAAAGAGTAACAAATAAAATGAATTATTACTGTGGTGTTCACCAAAAATATGTGATTGAATTATTTACAATTGCGGTGGCGAGATCTTGACCATTGATTTTTGGGGAATCAAATAATATATTATTAATAAATAATAAATAAATATAAAAGGAAGAAAGAAGATGAAAGGGTGAAAGGATAAAATTGTAGATATATACTTAAATATATTAAATCATCTTCAAGTATGAAGGGGACAAAATCATAAATTATATGAGAGTTACAAAACTGAGGAGGGACTGAGAGGATAAAATTGTAAATATACAAGTAAATATAGTAAATGTTCATTAAGTTTGGGGGGACCAAAATTATAAATTACATGGGAGTTACAAAACTTTGGGAGGGCCACAACCCTCCTCAGCTCTCAAGAAGATCCGATACTAAGTATATATATATATATATATATATATATATATATATATATATATATATATATATATATTGCATATAAGATGATATTCTAATTATGTTTATATGAATTTTGTTTATGAGAATGATGATTCGAACTATGATCATGTTATTGGTGACAAAATCATTAAGAAATATTTTTTATTAAAAAATAATATTTCATCTAATTAAAATTTTAATATTATTGAATTATTTGAATAAAAAAGATTAATTTTATTCAAATGTTTTAAAATTATATTTAATAAGTTATAAAAATACAAGTTATTTATACGTAGATGCATGTTACTAGATCATGGAATAATCAATCATAAATAAAGGGATAACATTATAATTTTATGACAATTTGTGAACTACTGTATTATCAAATTATTATATATGAAAACATGTATCATCCTCAATTAAAAAAATATATGTTAAACAAAATAAAGTAAAATATAGTTCTTTAAAAAATATTTGTGATATAAAAGGTTTGTTTATGAGAAACTTAATACATCTATTTACAAAATCTGTGAAAGAGAACTTTTTGATTCACAAGATTGGTTTTCATTATTTCAATGATAATAGTTTATATGAAAGGGAGAACATATTTTGAAGATATATTGAACAATGATATACTATTTTTCCTTTACTAGATTTTTATCCCATAAAATTTTTGTTAATAAGAATTTAATGAGACATTCTTCAATCATTAGATATCTAAGAAAAAGTATTATGAATCATTATTGACTTGTCTATTGACTTTATTAATCTTTATTATTATTTATATGATTTAAATATGGTACCTTATATTTTATTTAGTGAAATATAACTATATGAATATATTATTTTTCTTCCTTCTTTATATATATATATATATATATATATATATATATATATATATATATATATATATATATATAAATATTATTTTATAAAAATTAAATTTTTTGAGAGTTATTTATTTAAATTTAAACTTATCAAGATTAAGATTCAATAATATACAAGATTTAATCGATTTATTGACATGTTACATCAATTATAACATTATATACAGATAATTTGTAGAATTAAAAAAAATACATATGTAATTGAAATATATTTTACTATATATTTTCAAATAAAAAATATAATATAATATATTATACTATACTATATTATATTATATAATCTTATATAATATAATATTATATAATCTTATATAATATAATATTATATAATCTTATATAATATAATATTATATAATCTTATATAATATAATATAATATTATATTATATTATATTATTTAGAAATACTATTAATTATTGATAAAATTTATACTTTCAAAAAATATTTTAAAACATTAAGTTGAGTTGGAATGTAATTGAGTAAAAGTGTAAATTAAAATTATTTTTAAAATAAATAAAATTCAAATTCTAAAATTGAAATGTCAAAATTAAATTTAGATGAAGCAAGATTAGTGGAACATAAAGACTTGTAACTCAGGCTTGGTAATTCAAATTTGGGAGGTTAATCTAACCAGTTGATAAGGATTAGAATGTATAATCACATAGAGTATATATGATTCAATCAAAGTTAAAGATTATTATTTTAGTTTTAAGTTTAAAAACATTATGATTTTTCATGATTTGTTTCTTATTTACAAAAGGACCCTATTTATTTTTAATGAATTTGATTTTTCTAAAGTGGAATAAATTAAATAAGATTTATTTTTATAATTTATTATATTTGTAAAACTAATATTAATCATTATTTTGTTCTTTAAAATACCATTTCCCATTTTTTAAAAAATTAAATAATTATTAATCTAAGTAAGACGTTATTTATGGTTAATTATTGTTTGTGTAAAATATTCATTCATTTTATTAAGAAAATCTGATTAAGACATTATTATGATTTATATATTTAAAGTATAGTAAATATATGAGAGAAAAAAAAATTATATAGAGAAAGGAAACCTAGAGAAAATGTAATCACATTTACACTTAAAAGATATTAGTAACAATAAAATATTAAGTATATTATGAAAAATTTTATCATTTTATATTAATTAGGAATTGCATAAGAATAAGAATAAAAATAATATTTTTATATAACATATCTTTTTAATATATTATAATACATAACTCTAAAAGAAAACATATAGTTTTTTTTTTCATTATTTGTCTTCAAAAATACAAATCCTATTTGACATATTCTGAAGAAATTCGTAACACATTTATTTTAAATTATAGTATAAAAATATATAAGCATTAAACTAAATTAATCATTTTTTAATAGAAATATAATATCAAAATTAAATTTTTGGATGAAAAAGTAAAAATAATCTATATAATTAATTTATTTATATTAAGTAATAAATATATTACTTAATTAGATTGCACGTAAAATAATTCTACTATTTTAATTTAAATATTTTTTTCTATTAATTGACATTTAATCTAAAAAGAAACTATAAACAAAACAATTATAAAACAGCAAAACTTGCCGTAATTAAAACCAAACATAAATCTAGCAATTCATATAATTAAAACATTTAAATCAATAACTATATAGCAATTTATATACTAAAAACATATTTAAATCAATAATTATGTAGCAATTCCTAAATTAAATGGTATTCAAAACATTAATTGAATTAATATATAGATCTCGTCAAACTTATTAAAAGAGAAGTGTGTTTTCCTTATATTTTTTACCGATTTACTCTGTTATATTTTGAACTTTCTTTGACCAATAACATTATCATTTCTCTCAAATTACACTCAGTTTCTTATTTCATATCCATTTTCCATTTTGAATACCGACTAAACTATCAAAAGGGCTGTACGGTCCTGTTAGACCTGATCCTATAAATAATAATAATAATAATAATAATAATAATAATAATAATAATAATAATAATAATAATCCAATCTTATTTATATTTTAAATTACAAATCCTAAATCCTATATTTTAAAACAATCATAAATTTTAATATAGTTGGACTCTATTTAAGCTAATGAGTTATTTTTTTACATTGAAAATAAAAAAAAATTATAACATGTAACTATAAAAGTAATTTATCGAAAAAAATTTTTTAAATAAAAGATTAAAATAAAAAATATTTAAATAAAATATTAAAAATAAAAAATATTTTTAAATTTAAATTATTTTAATAAAATTAATTTTAATTTTAAATATAATAATTTGATGTATATAAATTATAAAAAACGATTTATTTATTTTATTAAGAGTTAAAAACTTATTTATTATTTTTACTATTAAACTACAAGAAAATCAATAGTAAAAATAAAAAATAAATCTTTTATTGCTATTCTTAAATATAAGTGAATTATTTTTTAAATTGAGAAAGATTCATTTATTAACTTACTTTTTTTAATAATTATTCATTTTTAATAATAATAAAAAAATTAAACTAATAATTTATCTTACTATATTAAAAAGAGTTAATGATAAAAAAATAAAAAATAATTTTTTAACCTCTACTTTTATTCATAAAATAAATTGATCCTTAGTAAATAATTATAATAAATAAACATATATTTTTTAATAAAATAATATTTTAATATATTTAAAAATAATTATTATTTTATAAAATTAATCTACGGTGAGTAAATTTTAGGCTAACCTAACAAATTTTTGGTAACGGTTAAGTTTATTTAAGTCACAAAATAAATCAAGCTAATTTACCTTTCACAATTTATTTGAATTAACTTAACTTATTCCCGAGCCCATCAAATTAAACATAGTTTGATACCAAGATTACTTAAATAAAAAACAAAAACCAAAAATATAAAAACAAACAAATTAAGAAAAACCTATAATAATATTTTGTATTCTAATAAATTTACTAATTCTATAATTAGTCCTTTTAACTTTTTCCCTTTTACAATTTTTTATCCCTAATAAATTACTAAGTTAGTTCTCATAATTCACCCTATCATTAAATTATATTATCTCAATATTGATTCACTGTTAACTTTTCATGAATCGATTTAATATTTTCTATGAATATTTTGTTTGCAATAATATTTTATTATAATATATATATATATATATATATATATATATATATATTCCTTAATTTAAAAAATCCTATAATTCATTAAAGAAAAAAAATATCAACACTAAAATAAATAACTTAATAATATAAACCAAATATGAATATATATATATATATATATATATATATATATATATATATATATATATATATATATATATATATATATATATATATATATAACAAGATAAAAGAAAATTGAAAGAACAAACATAAAAATTAATAAGTATATCTAAAAAAAGCATTTAAGCCCTAAAAAGTATTGTAATAATTTGAAAGAGCTAAGATTGAATTGAAAGAGAAAAAAAAAAAAAAAAAAGACAAAAGTACAGATGCAATTTAAGGTATAAAAGATCAGAAAACCTCATTGGAGAAGCAAATAATTAAACTAAGGAGAGGGTAAATGAAACAAGAATTTATTTTGAGAAGTCAGGAGGTGCATGTTTGGTATGAATGTCTGTCTGTCTGTCTGGTCTACTAGATGTGGATAGTGAAGGTATTTACACAATTGCAATGTTAAAAAAAGAAATGGAATTAAAATAGATTGCGTTGGTTGGTTCATCTAAGTTCGCCTCCACCATTGCAGTAATGGATGCCATTGGTGCGTAGATTAGGGGGGTACTTTACATTGAGGCGCTTTAGGCCCCATATCCGAATTGTTCTATCATCACTGGCCGAGGCTAACATGTGAGGATTTGCTGGGTTCCAGCTCACACAGTTAACAGCTCCAGAATGACCAGGCAATGCCTCTACTAGATCCCCCGAGTTTCTGTGCCATATGTAAACCTACAACACAAACTATCATTAATAAACTCCATTTCCAATATATATGGAAAAGGAAAATCACGGGGCTTTTAAATTAATACCTGTGAATCCTCACTACCACTAGCAATAAAAGATTGCTTAAGACCACCAAAGCAAGATCTGACAATAAACCGGGTGCGTTTATGACTTCTGTACCTGCCAACAAGTTTAGGATCACCTTCTATATTCCACAGGTGTATTTCTTGGTTCAAAAGATTAGCCAACAAGAATCTGCTATCCTTTGACAAAGAGAAGGAAGTTATTGTCTGTTCTTCTTCAATAAATCTCTCTTCTTTCGTTTCTTTGTTGAAGAACAGTATTGCATTGTCTTTACAAATACTCAGAACGTGTTCCCCATCACCTGTTATTTCCAAGTCAGAAATCTTGAGAGTTCTCTGTCCTTTCCAACACTCCACTTCTTTCCCATCTAAATCCCACATGCAAATGCTCTTGTCACTGAGGCCAGAAAGTATATATTTCCCACTTGGAAACCATGCACACGAGACGAGACCAGGACCATTTTTTTCATAAACTTGCAGGCATTTACCGGTAGAGACATCCCACCGCCTAACAGCCTCTTCCACACCACATGTGAGGAGCTCTTGGTCATTAGGACTCCATGAAACAGAAGAAACAGATTTCAGGTGACCAGACAATTTATGCTTCATAGACAGTCCACCATTCATGTCAACCTATTAAAACAAAAGGCAAAAAGAAAAAATGTGAAACCTAATGCACAGCTTTAAGTACATTTTCATCGTGTGTGCTTGCACTGGCCAACACATGCTATATTAACATGCAAAGAAGCACCTCAAATGATAATTCCTATCAACAACCTTTCACAGAGTCAAGTAATGGAAGAGTCTCCTTCATTAAGTTCGTAAAAACAGTTGCTGAACTTCCAAGAGTGTGTTAGGACATATTTAGGACAAAGGAGTGCAAAGTGTCAGTGGTATATTACTTCAATAATTGTTTTAATTATTTGGATACATTACTTTAATAATTATTTTAACTAATTGGAAATAACGTAGTTATCAATTTCAGATAGCTGTGTAGGGTGGTCAACTGTGAAAACATTATAGCAAGATAAACAATTTTCACTACACATAATGAAACAAAAATAAACAAATAAATTTGTGCAAAAATTTAAGTCAAATTACTCACGATCACCAAAAATCTAGGAGCAATGAGAAGATAGCAATGCTGTTTGATTTATTAGATATTAAACAGACAGTTGTAACTAGTTTCTAGAAGCATGTGCATTTATGAGCTTTATTTGTACCTAATTTTTAGAATAGGTCTTTCCATTTTCCCTCTACTCATTATGTCAGTAAACTTCTATTATCAATAACAGCACCTAAAGGCGGGAGTTCATACTCTCTAATTACATATTTTTCCTTTTTTATCTTAAGTTGGTAACAGAGTGGTGGGTTGATCCTGCTTTGCCTGTCCCTCTCCCATGTAGCATAAACACTGCTTCAGGACCCGCAACCTCCTTTTCTGGGTATAGCAACTGAAAAGTTAAATAGAAAAATTATTTGTCATGGTCCGCTTCAATGGAACTCTAGTTCCTAGGTCAAGGATTCCATGCACCTAGGAAAAGGTGGAAGCACTGTTCCATTAGTGGAAAAAAATTGATTTTCAATTATGTGCTCTGCCAAATATTTTGAGCACTCTTAAATCCTTTAAAACATGTAATTCCTTTTGGAAAAAAGTCTTAAATCCTTTAAAACATGTAATTCCTTTTGGAAAAAAGCCCAAAACAACTATGCAAATAACATCCAATGTCGTTACGATTCTACTAATCGATCGGCCTCCCTCAAATAATCGACCAGCCTCCCTCAAAGAAACAAATAATGATATAATGATATGATGTCCTTTATTGCGTGAAGCTTAATCAACACTTGAATACTTGAAGATTTTGTTGGAGAAGATTCAATAGAAAAGATAAAGTGTATATTAGACAAATTTTATATGATTATGATTCTTCGAACCAAGAATCTAGATTTTGATCAAGTCAGATATCTGGTCAGAAGTTTTAACCCTCAAGAGTAAAAATGTTCTGAAACCATCTGAATCTTCTGTCATGATTTCTACTCGCAGAAGAGGATGTTGTGGCACTAGAGGAGGACGTGAAAATGCACCTATTTCAAGAAAATGCGCCAAGAAAATTGTTTACCTAACAAGACTGCATTTATTTCCAAAACATAAAAATTCTCTGAGGAGGAATATCAGGAATATTTGAAGTTGAAGTCCACTAACCAAGCACAAACATTAACAATTCCAAATTCGTCAACAACTTGCATTTCCCAATTTGTGGATTGTCAAAATCCATGAATCATTGACTCAGGTGCTTCTAATCATATGTTTGGTAATCCCTTATTATTCTATTCTCTTTTTTTCCGTAAAACTATTCATTTCATAATGCTAACAGTTCTAAATTAGCCTCTAAAGGATTTGATCATGTTTCCATTTCCCGTCTTAAACTTCATATTTGTCCTCTTTGTTCCTTTATGTCCCTTTAGTCTCATTTTTTTAAGTCAACTAACCAAATCATTGAATTTTTCAATAACCTTTAATGCCAACTTTTTTGTTATACAAGAACGTGATACAAGTCAACTGATTGGTAAAAGACATGAATCAAGTGGCTTATACTACTTGGAACTAAGTCATCAGTATCTTGTGTTGCATCTTCATCTTCTAAACTGTTTCATGAATGTATAGGTCATTCTCACTTGTTAAAATTGAAAAAGATGATTCTTGAACTGAGTAGTCTTCATACTTTGAAATGTAAATCATGCCCAGGGAAACATATTAGGTCTTCATTTCCAAAACATTTTGAAACTAGACGTGATTCCACATTTTCTATTATCCATTTTGATATTTGGGGATCCAATCATGTATCCTCATTTGGTTTCAAATATTTGGTTACCTTTATTAATTAGTTCTCCAGATGTACTTAGGTTTATCTAATGAAATATCGTTTTGAACTTTTGTCTATCTTCGTATCTTTCCTTAATGAAGTAAAAAATCAATTTGAAAAAAGCGATAATGCCAAAATATATTTCTCTATTGCTTTTTCCACCACCTTAAAATGACAATACATCTTACATTAGTCTACTTGTCCTCACACCCAAGCAAAATGGTATAACAAAAAGAAAAAATAGACATTTGATTGAAACTACTCATATCTTATTACTTCGTGCAAATATGCTTGTTTATCAATGGGGAGATGCTATCCTAATTGCCTGTTTTCTCATTAACAATATGCATTCTTCTTCCCTTGATAGTAAAGTCCATTCTCCATTCCATTTCAAAGGAACCACTTTTTCATGTTTCTTCCCATGTCTTTTGTTATGTACATTTTGTTCATAATATGTCTCCAGATTTAGACAAACTCTCAACTAAAGCTATCAAAAGTGCCTTTTTGGGATATTCTTGTCCTAAAAAAAGGATATTGTTGTTACTCTCCTGAAACCAAAAATACTATATGCTAGTTAGTTTCACCTTTTTCGAATCAACTCCACTCTTTCCTTTGTCTGCACAAGATATTAGTTTTGTCCAACTTGTCCTTCTTGTACATTAGTGGAGTCCTTGGTTCCCTTTGTTCCTGACAACCAAAATCCTATTCAAGATTCACTTGAATCCTCATCACCTCCTTTTATTACTTATCAACACAAGGACCAAATGCTTAATTCAATGTCCCAAGATGAGTCCTCTTCAAAGGTCCTCAATTATCACTTAATACCATGGCCCTTGATAATGATGACTCATGTTAGTCCATTGTCATTCGCAAAAATACTCGTTCTACTCAAAATCCACATCTTATTTATAATTTCTTTAGCTACCACAAATTATCTTCTTCATATGTTTTCTTTTATTATGTATTCTCTATTTCTATTCCTAAAAATGTGACCGAAGCACTTAACAAGCCATGATTTTTGAAATATAAGCTCTTGAACATAAAAGCACATGGGAGTTGGTTCTTCCTTTCGGAAAGAAAATTGTTGGATATCGCGGGTCTATACCATTAAGGTCGAATCTAATGGTGAAGTTGACTACCTCAAAGCTAGCCTAGTGGCCAAAGGGTACAATAAAATCTATGGTCTTGATTATGACGATACTTTCTCTCCTGTGGCCAAAATGACTATTGTGAGACTTTTCCTTGCCATCTCTACCATTTGTCATTGGCCTTTCCATCAACTGGATATTAAGAATACCTTCCTTCATGGTGATCTAGAAGATGAAGTCTACATCGAGCAACTTCCTAGCTTTATTGTTCACGGGGAGCCTGGTTTGATCTGGAAGTTGCGACGTTCTCTTTATAGTCTAAAGCAATCACTGCGTGCTTGGTTTGGAAAATTTAGTTCCATGGTTCAAGTGTTTGAGCTGAAACAAAATGAAGTAGATCATTAAGTCTTCTAATGTAACACCGTCCCTGAAAAATGTCTCATTAATTGTATATGTTGATATCTAGTCATTGTAGGTGTTAGAATTATTATTAGTTAGTAGTTAGTGGTTAGTAGTTGGTTGTTGTTGTTTTAAATGTTGTAATCCTATATATATATATGAGATCATAGAGTGGAGTAAGTATCCCACAAAATTAGAAATCTTCTTTTCATTCTCTTTACTCTCTTAACTTGGTATCAGATCAGGTTGGTCCTGCTCTGCCTGTCCGACCATTTTCCGGTCACCGTCCGACCATTTTCCGATCACCGTCTGGTCACTTTTCGGCAACCGTCAGTCCCCCGTCCAGTCACCTTTTTTTTTGCGGCCGCTCTACGACTTTCCGACCACCTTCCAGTAACCTTTCGACTATCTTGGGTGTTCTCTTTCTTACAGGTTCCATTGTCTCCATCTTACATCTACATTATTTAAAACATGTCGTTAGGGCCCACAACCTCCTTTTTCGGAACTCCCACGATAACGACTGAGAAATTAAATGGAAAAAATTATATGTCTTGGTCCTCTTCAGTGGAACTTTGGTTCCTTGGACAAGGGTTTCATGATCATCTAGAAGAAGACGGAAGTAAGATACCAGAAGATCAGGCTCAACAATGGAAAAAGCTTGATTATCAACTCTGTGCTCTACTGTGGCAATCAGTAGAACCAAATATTTTGAACACTCTCAGATCCTTCAAAACATGTAACTCTTTCTGGAAAAAAGCTCAGAATATCTTTGCAAATGATATCCAACGCCTCTATGATTCCACTAATCGATTAGCCTCTCTCAAGCAAGTGGATAAAGATATGATGACCTTTATTGCTGAAGCTCAATCAGCAGTTGAAGAATTAAAGATGTTCCTAGTGGTGGATTCGTTAGAGGAGATAAAGCAAAAGTTGGATAAATTCTATATGGTTATGACTCTCCGAACTATGAATTCAGAATTTGATCATGTTAGAGATCAAATTTTAATTGGACAAGAAGTTCCTTCTATGGAAAGTTTGACTACAAGACTGCTTCGTGTTCCAACTCTCAAAGAAAAAAATAATCAAGAACATGTTGAATCTTCTGCTATGATTTCTACCCGTGGAAAAGGAAGTATCGGCACTAGAGGAGGACGTGGAGATAGAGGACGTCCTCAGTGCACTCATTGCAAGAGAATGGGTCATACAGTGAAAAATTGCTACTCTTTGCACGGTTTTCCTGATAAAACTGTCAATTTTTCCAAATTGTGCTCAACGACAACCAACAGTCTTCTTCCCATGTGGAAGAGGAATTAAGTTCCATGTACCATTGTGCTCAAGAGCCTGCATTTCATCAATCATGGCTTGTCGCCATCCAGGATGATCAAGTGTCTCTTTCACATTTTTTGGAATAGTAATAGTGGATACAGAAGAAACAAAAGAAAAATAGGAAGGAGACAATCTATGGTAGCTAAGAAAATTGTAAATGCGATGTGGATTACGAGTAGAGCGAGTACCTTTGCAAATAACAATGGGCCAACTTGAGTCATCATTATCAGGAATCGTGGTATCAGGGTCATGGGATATGAGACTGATCATTTGGCTCTTGTGTTGATAGGTAATAAGAGGCAGTGATGAGGATTCCGGTGTATTTTGTGTGGAATTTTGGGTGTCAGGAGGAGGAGGTACAAATGGCTCCACTAAGGATATAGGCAGGACATTTTGGACCGAACTAATATCCTGCATAGAAGAAGGGAAGAAGGGAGTTGACTCAAAAAAAGTGACATTAGTAGACATGTAGTACCTCTTGGTTTCAGGAGAATAACATCGATATCCTTTTTGAAGACGAGAATATCCCAAGAAGACACATTTGATGGCTCTAGCTGATAGTTTATCTAAACCTGGAGACATATCATGAACAAAACATGCAACCAAATACACGAGGAGAAACATGAAAGAGTGGGTCCTTTGGCAATAGAATAGAGTGTGAAACTTTATTGTTAAGAGAAGAAGATGGCATTCTGTTAATGAGAAAACATGCAGTAAGAATAGCATCTCCCCAATGATGAACAGACATATTTCCACCGAGTAATAAGGTACGAGCAGTTTCAACCAAATGTCTATTTTTTCATTCTGCTATACCATTTTGTTGTGGTGTGTGAGGACAAGTAGACTGCTGTAAAATGCCTTGGGAGCTTAAGAGAGTAGAGGTATTCTTTGGCATTATCACTTCGTAAAACTTTGATTACTTTTCCAAATTGATTTTTGATTTCGTTAAGGAAAGACTTAAAGATAGGTAATAATTCAGAACGGTCTTTCATTAGATAAATCCAAGTACACCTAGAAAACTAATCAATGAAGGTAACAAAATATCTATAGCCAAAGGATGAGACACGACTAGGACCCCAAATATCAGAATGAACAAGAGAAAAGACAGAGTCACATCTAGATTCAGAACGTTTAGGAAAAGAGGACCTAGTATGTTTCCCTAGTTGACATGATTCACATTCAAAATCTTGAAGAGTTTGAAGTTCAGGAACCATTTTTTTTAATCTTGATAAGTGAGGGTGCCCTAACCGTTCGTGTAATAGTTTTGGAGACAAGGATGCAACACAAGATACAGATGATTTAGTCCTAAGGTAGTATAAGCCTCCAGATTCATGTTCTTCGCCAATCTGTCGACCCGTACCACGTTCCTGTATAACAAAAGAGTTGGCATTAAAGGTTACTGAACAATTCAATAATTTGGTTAATTGACTTAGGAAAATGAGACTGAAGGGACATGAAGGAAAAAAAAGAACAGATTTTAAGTTTAAAGACGGAGAAATGGAGACTTGACCAGTTCCTTTAGAGGCTACTTTGGATCCGTTGGCTAAGGTTATGAGATGAGGAGTTTTAGGAAATGAGAGAGAAGAGAATAAAGAGGTATTACCAGACATGTGATCAGAAGCACCTGAGTCAATAATCCATGGATTTTGACTTTCCACACATTGTGAAATGCAAGCTGTTGATGAATTTGGGGTTGTTGATGACTGTGCTAGATTACTGGATTTCAACCTCAAATATTCCTGATATTCTTCGTGAGAGAACCAGGGTTCAACCATTTCAGATTTGGAAAAATTGACAGTTTTATCAGGAAAACCGTGCAAAGAGTAGCAATTTTCCATTGTATGACCCATTCTCTTGCAATGAGTGCACTGAGGACGTCCTCTACCTCCACGTCCTCCTCTAGTGCCGCTACTTCCTCTTCCACGGGTAGAAATCATAGCAGAAGATTCAACAAGTTCTTGATTATTTTTTTCTTTGAGAGTTGGAACACGAAGCAGTCTTGTAGTCAATCTTTCCATAGAAGGAACTTCTTGTCCAATTAAAATTTGATCTCTAACATGATCAAATTCTGAATTCATAGCTCGGAGAGTCATAACCATATAGAATTTATCCAACTTTTGCTTTATCTCCTCTAACGAATCCACCTCTAGGAACATCTTTAATTCTTCAACTGCTGATTGAGCTTCAGCAATAAAGGTCATCATATCTTTATCCACTTGCTAGAGAGAGGCTAATCGATTAGTGGAATCATAGAGGCGTTGGATATCATTTGCAAAGATATTCTAAGCTTTTTTCCAGAAAGAGTTACATGTTTTGAAGGATCTGAGAGTGTTCAAAATATTTGGTTCTACTGATTGCCACAGTAGAGCACAGAGTTGATAATCAAGCTTTTTCCATTGTTGAGCCTGATCTTCTGGTATCTTACTTCCGTCTTCTTCTAGATGATCGTGAAACCCTTGTCCAAGGAACCAAAGTTCCACTGAAGAGGACCAAGACATGTAATTTTTTCCATTTAATTTCTCAACCGTTATCGTGGGAGTTCCGAAAGAGGAGGTTGTGGGCCCTTACGACATGTTTTAAATAATGTAGATGTAAGATGGAGACAATGGAACCTGTAAGAAAGAGAACACCCAAGATAGCCAGAAGGTTACTAGAAGGTGGTCGGAAAGTTGTCGAACGGCAGCAAAAAAAGGTGAATGGACGGGGGACTGACGGTTGCCGAAAAGTGGCCGGACGGTGACCGGAAAGTGGTCGGGCGGTGACCGGAAAGTGACCGGAAAATGGTCGGACGGTGACCGCAAAGTGGCCGGACGGTGATCGGAAAATGGCCGAACGGTGACAGGAAAATGGCCGGACGGTGGCCGGACAGGCAGAGCAGGACCAACCTGCTCTGATACCAAGTTAAGAGAGTAAAGAGAATGAAAAGAAGATTTCTAATTTTTTGGGATGCTTACTCCACTCTATGATCTCATATATATATATATATATATATATATATATATAGGATTACAACATTTAAAACAACAACTACCAACTACTAACAACCACCAACCACCAACTACTAACTACTAACCACTAACTAATAATAATTCTAACAAAAACCAGTACAAATTAATACTTATGATAGTTTTTCTAATGATGAGTGAATTATGGACAATGAAGATAAGCTTGGGGAAAATGGATTAGGTTTGGATCAAACTACATCTCAAGATGATTTAGACATTACTAATTTGAACGGTGAAAGAGATGGAATTAGAAATGGAGTTGAAGATCTCCTAAGAAAATATGATTTAAACTTGCAAGATTATTTGCTTTAGATGGATTATTGTTTTGTAACTGGGATAAAAATCCTATTTGGTAACTAATGTTTTGTTATTATGAGGGATTTATGGTTTACATCTATTGACTTACTATTTTTTGTGCTTATTATATTGTTTTTTACTTATATCAAATTGAAGTTTAAATATTTAACATATATATGAATTTCATAAACTGTTTTGATCCCCCAATTTATGATTTATACTTCCCTTTTTTATATTGAATAAGATTCGATTTTGACTACCTTGGTCGTGATCACCATCAATATATTAAAAAATCTACGTTCTTCCATTGCTTTTTGTCTCCTTTTAGATGGAAATCAATCTGGTCTACCTTCTATGCGCTCTTGCTTTCACTATACCTGTAGACTACACTCAATCTCACAACCAGAAGTCACATCTTTGAGATGGTTTACTGTCTTTAAACACATCATAGTGTTAGGGTTATTCTCTTTCACTATTTCCAATGAAACATGACCTATACATTGCAAAAGTAAAGAAACAGGAATGATAGAATTGGACGTTGTTGAACTTGGAATCATGCTGAAGGATGCAGATAGATATCTTTCCTAGTCATAATATTCTATTTGTGTGACTAGAATATAATATTACAGCTGATCCGTGCATTGAGGGTCTGATGAAAAAAATAGAACAGTAGCGTATGATTAGCTATCAGATATTACCTCCCAAATGATTGCAGATCGATCATTTGATGCTGAAGCTAAATATTTCCCATTATGGGAAAATTGAACATACCAAACTTCATCATCATGTGCTTCTAATATCTGCAATATTTGCAGGAAAAGAAAATAACATCAGAACATAAATGTCTTATATGCCATGAAAGTAATGTAGGATGATTATTGTAAAAATAAAAATTTGTGTTTTCCATTCATCCTTCAAAAGACATTGCAATAAATAAAAATTTTGGATCAATATGAGACAACAGAAAGGTAAAACAGACCACATAAGCCAGAAAAGGGGGATAGTAAAGACTCTAAAAATGCAACCTTAAATATGTTGAAGTATTTATTAGATTAAATGTATCTTGTTGGACATTTATGAGATTAGTTGTAAATCTAGTTCCTAGAATGCATCTGTTTATCTTCTCTAGGATTAATCATGTCTCTCTATTAATTGTATCTCTGAATCTGTATTTTTATCTCCTATAAATAAGAGAACACAAGAAGATGATTTCAGGTTCTCAAAATCAGTTCTTTATTTTCTTTTTTTCTATTTCAAGTTGGTATCAGAGCGGGTTCATCCGCTCTGCCTGTCTCTGTTTTTTTTTCTGGCATTAATCGCCGTTCACTGCCATCCGCCGCCGTCCGCCGTCGGTGTTATCTTCTCCAGCGCCTTTTTCCTCTCTGATACTTGGGTTTGGCTCGCCTCGAGGAGCGCGACCCAACCCCAGTGTTCGCTTCCTCTATCTCTGCCTCACGCGCCACCCTCGTCTGCGGCTTCCTCCGCGCGTGGGCCTCACGCGCCGCCCTCTCGGTGGCTGTTTTGCTCCAAGCCACCTCTATCCGGCTCGCCTCGTCGCCCTGGTGCCAGATCTGCACTTTGTTTTGTGTTCTCGGTCACAAAACGTGGTGGGTCTGCGTTTTTCTCTCTGCCTCTCTCGGTCCTCTCTCTGACAGCACGCTGGTCCCTTCTCGTTTCTTGGAAAATGTCAGGATCTGTGTCTGTATCTTTTTCTGGGACTCCGACTATAACCACAGAAAAATTAAATGGGAAAAATTATTTGTCTTGGGCTTCCTCTGTTGAACTCTGGTTTCTAGGTCAAGGAGTTCATGATCATCTAGAAGAAGATGGAAGTACTATACCAGCAGACCAAGCTCCTCGATGGAAGAAACTGGATTATCAACTTTGTGCACTATTATGGCAATCTGTTGAACCACATATTTTGAGCACTCTTCGAGCCTTCAAGACATGTAATTCTTTTTGGAAAAAGGCTCAAAATATCTTTGCTAATGATATTCAACGACTTTATGATTCTGCTAATAGACTAGCCTCCCTTAAGCAAGAGGATAATTCCATGATGTCCTTTGTTGTTGAAGCTCAGTCAGCTGTTGAAGAATTAAAAATGTTCCTGGAGGCAGAATCATTAGAAGAAAGGAAGACGAAGCTGGATAAATTCTATATGGTAATGATTCTTAGGGCTATGAATCCAGAGTTTAATCATGTTAGAGACCAGATTCTAACTGGAGAAGAAGTTCCTTCTACGCAGAGTTTAATCACAAGGCTACTTCGTGTTCCTTCTATCAAAAGCAAAAACAGTCAGGAACTTGCTGATTCTTCCGCCATGATTTCTGCTCGTGGAAGAGGTAATCACAGCTCTAGAGGACGTGGTGGGAAAGGACGTCCTCAGTGCTCTCATTGCAAAAGAATGGGACATACTAAGGAAAATTGCTTTGCTCTTCACGGCTTTCCTGATAAGGCAGCTAATACCTCAAAATCTGAAGTTGATGAGCCCAAGTTCTCTCATGAAGAGTATCAAGAATATTTAAGGATGAAATCAACCAATTTGGCTCAAGCATCTACAACACCAAATTCGTCAACCGCTTGCATTTCGCAATCTGTGGAAAGTCAAAATCCATGGATTATTGACTCAGGTGCTTCTGACCACATGTCTAGTAATACCTCTTTATTTTCCTCTCTTTCATTTCCTAAAACATCCCATCTCATATCTTTAGCTAATGGATCTAAAGTAGCCTCTAAAGGAATTGGTCAAGTATCCATCTCTTCTTCTTTAAACCTTCAAAATGTTCTTTGTGTTCCTTCTTTTCCATTCAGTCTTGTTTCTGTAAGCCAATTAACCAAATCATTGAATTGCTCAATAACCTTTAATGCCAATTGTTTTGTTATCCAGGAACGTGGTACGGGTCGACTGATTGGAGAAGGACATGAATCTGGAGGCTTATACTACCTTAGGACTAAGTCTTCTGTATCTTGTGTTGCGTCTTTATCCCCAAAACTGTTACATGAGCGATTAGGGCATCCTCATTTAGCAAAATTGAAAAAAATGGTTCCTGAACTTCAGAACCTTCAAACTCTTGATTGTGAATCCTGTCAACTAGGGAAACATACCCGGTCATCCTTTCCAAATCATTCTGAATCTAGATGTGATTCTGCTTTTAGTATTGTTCATTCAGATATATGGGGACCTAGTCGTGTTTCATCTTTTGGTTTTAGATATTTTGTTACTTTTATTGATGGATTTTCTAGATGTACTTGGGTTTATCGTATGAAAGATCGTTCTGAACTATTGCCTATCTTTAAGTCTTTCCTTAATGAAATCAAAACTCAATTTGGAAAAGTAATCAAAGTTTTACGAAGTGATAATGCCAAAGAGTACTTTTCTAATGATTTTTCTAATGTCCTAAATTCTCAAGGCATTTTACACCAGTCCACGTGTCCTCACACACCACAGCAAAATGGTATAGCAGAACGAAAAAATAGACATTTGGTTGAAACTGCTCGTACCTTATTGTTGGGTGCCAATATGCCTATTCATCATTGGGGAGATGCTATTCTAACTGCATGCTATCTCATTAATAGAATGTCATCTTCTTCTCTTGATAATAAAGTTCCACACTCTATTCTATTTCCAAAGGAACCAATTTTTCATGTTTCTCCTAGGGTATTTGGATGTATATGTTTTGTTCATGACATGTCTCCTGGCTTAGATAAACTCTTACCTAGAGCTATCAAATGTGTCTTCTTGGGGTATTCTCGTCTTCAAAAAGGATATCGGTGTTATTCTCCTGAAACCAAGAGGTACTACATGTCTGCTAATGTCACCTTTTTTGAATCATCATCCTTCTTCCCTTATTCTATGCAGGATATTGATTCTGTCCAAAATGTGCTTCCTGTTCCCTTAGTTGAATCAGTTGTACCTCCTATTTCTGACCAAAATACTCTAGAATCAGCATCACAGCCTATCATCACCTATCAACGCAGGAACCAGGTGAACAATCCCATTCCCCAAGATGAGTCATCCATAACAGGTCCTTCACCATCATCCTCTAATACCACGGCTCCTGATAACGATGATTCCAGTTGGCCCATTGTCATTCACAAAGGTACTCGTTCTACTCGTAATCCTCATCCCATTTACAATTTTCTTAGTTATCATAGATTGTCTCCTTCCTATTGTTCTTTTATTTCCTCTGTCTCCTCTATTATAATTCCCAAAAATGTGGTCGAAGCGCTTGATCATCCTGGATGGCGACAAGCCATGATTTCGAAATGCGAGGCTCTTGATCACAGCAAAACTTGGGAGCTTGTTCCTCTCCCTTCGGGAAAGAAAACAGTTGGTTGTCGTTGGATCTATGCTATTAAAGTTGGGCCCAATGGTCGGGTTGATCGTCTTAAAGCAAGGTTAGTGGCTAAAGGGTATTCTCAAATATATGGACTTGATTATTGTGATACTTTTTCTCCAGTAGCCAAAATGACCACTGTCCGCCTGTTCCTTGCCATGGCCGCCATTCGTCATTGGCCTCTTCATCAATTGGATATTAAAAATGCTTTTTTGCACGGTGACTTAGAAGAAGAAGTTTACATGGAGCAACCTCCTGGATTTGTTGCTCAGGGGGAGTCTGGTTTGGTTTGTAAATTACGTCGATCCCTCTATGGCCTAAAACAATCTCCACGGGCTTGGTTTGGAAAATTCAGCTCTATTGTTCAAGCTTTTGGATTAAAACGCAGTGAAGCAGATCATTCGATGTTTTATTGTCACACTTGCCCTGGCAAACATGTTTATTTAATTGTGTACGTTGATGATATTGTCATCACAGGGAATGATGCTGCTAAAATATCTCAGTTAAAAGAGCACTTGAGTAGTCATTTTCAGACCAAGGATCTTGGAAATCTAAAATATTTCTTGGGTATTGAAGTAGCTCAATCAAGAGAAGGTATTGTCATCTCTCAAAGGAAGTATGCTCTAGATATTCTAAAAGAGACAGGTATGATTGATTGCAAACATGTGGACGAGTCCTATGGATCCAAATTTGAAGTTAATGGCGGGACAGGGTGAAGTTTTCTCGACCCGGAAAGATATAGAAGACTGGTTGGAAAACTTATTTATTTGACGATTAGTAGACTCGATTTGTCTTTTGCAGTTGGTGTTGTCAGCCAATTTATGCAAGCTCCTTGTGTGGATCATTGGAATGCTATCATTCGAATCTTAAGATACATTAAAAAAGCTCCAGGACAAGGATTATTATATGAAGACAAGGGAAATACCCAAATTTTTGGGTACTTGTGATGCTCGATCTGGCTGGATCTCCTATGGATAGGCGTTCCACTACGAGGCTATTGTGTTTTCATTGGAGGAAATATCATTTCATGGAAAAGCAAAAAGCAAAACGTTGTTGCCCGATCCTCTGCTGAAGCTGAATATAGGGCAATGGCGTCTCTTACTTGTGAACTTGTTTGGGTAAAACAATTCTTGCAAGAATTGAACTTCGTGAGATTCAATCTATGAAGATGTATTGTGATAATCAAGTCGCTCTTCACATTGCTTCCAACCCAGTATTTCATGAGGGGACCAAGCATATTGAGATTGACTGTCATTTTATTCGGGAGAAATTGTTGACTAAAGAAATTTGTACTGAGTTTGTTGGTTCCAATGAGCAGCTTGCAGATGCATTAACAAAATCTTTGAGAGGACCTCGAATGGAATTCATTTGTTCCAAGCTTGGTACATTCAATTTGTATGCTCCAGCTTGAGGGGGAGTGTTGAAGTATTTATTAGATTAAATGTATCTTGTTGGACATTTATGAGATTAGTTGTAGATCTAGTTCCTAGAATGCATCTGTTTATCTTCTCTAGGATTAATCATGTCTCTCTATTAATTGTATCTCTGAATCTGTATTTTTATCTCCTATAAATAAGAGAACACAAGAAGATGATTTCAGGCTCTCAAAATCAGTTCTTTATTTTCTTTTTTTCTATTTCAAGTAAATATATGAGCTAACATAGGATTATCTGATAACTTCATTCACTGATAAAACTGCACACAGCTAATCCAATACAGTTTCAGATAGCCATTAACAAAACTTGGTATAGAATCATCAAAGCATACATTATCACCAATGTAAATCTGCTAATCATATGGTGACTCCACATGGATCAGCCAACATTAATGATACCTTGCAATGACAAAACCAAAAGTCCTGAGACAAAAAGCTTTAATTTCAAATTATATCTAAACCATTACTAAGAAGATTAAGTTTAATATTGTATCTTAATCATAAACTAATTTGAAGTGGCCGCTTAAAATTTAGGTGAGCACAAAAAGCAACTAGTAGGGGAACTTGGCCACTATGGGTGTCTACTCCTACATCAAGTAGTATGGGATGCTCGATGGGGTATTTGACTGGTTGGTTGTCCCCCCTTAACAACTAGCTTTTAAGGATGGGTTTCCCAAATCTTATTTAAGAAAAGTTTTACTACCATCTTGAATTTGGGTTAGGCCTCAACCCCAAAAGCTAGCTCATGAGGAGAAGATTGTCCAAGCATTGACAAGCTATGTTTATAGTCAACATGGATCTCAATGAGGCCTAACACCACCAATGGTATGCAGATAAAAAGTTTAACCTTAAAAAATAAAGCTCTGAAAAGGTTTTAACCTCAAGTAATCTCTGGAAGTACTACCATGATACAGAATGTAGCATACATTACCAAGCAGAAAGATCGCAGATAGAAGAAAAATAGCAAATATTCCCATGGAGAACAATTATAGTCTATATGTGATTTTAAGAAGAAAGATTATATAGGGAAAAAATAGTCGGAACCCAATCAGCACCTATTTGTGACTGAGAAAGTGAGGAGTAACTTTGTAAAGTATTCAGCAGGCTTTGACTGTCACATGCTAAGTCCCAGACTTATAATCAGTGTTATTTTATTGTTGTGAAAAATCATAGACCTGAAGTAAGCTTTAGCATCCAAAAAGACTACTGATAGAGAAGCTTCAGGTTTACAAGTACAACTTATGCTATACAAAATGGCTTGATATCATTTTCTTATGATAAAAGATCAGCATCTATGACAATTAGTGCGATACTACTATCAACAAAATGTTATTTGGTGGTCTCTCTACAAAATTTCTCATCGAAAATGCATCTCATCTAAGCAAAAGAGAAAAATATCCACATCAAGTATACCATAATCACAGTCATTGGCCAGATGTCAAAAAGAAAAATATTCACAAAATTTAGTACTTCAAAACATCAGTTTATAATTAGTGCAATTATTGAATATAACAAGACAAACTGGTAAACTTCCATATAGTGGTTTCATCATATAATCAAGATGTTGGCATAGAGAGAAAAAAAAAAAAACAAAAAACAAAAAACAGAAAGTAAAGAAACAACAAGTGGAATGGTCAATTTGGTCCTTCAAAATGCATGAAAATTTAAATTTAATTTTAGAATTTAAATAAATTAAGTCCTTGAAAGTAACTTCAATCTCTCTTAATCAGTTTTCATTTCATGTAAGTCTCTACATGTTATCATTAAAAATGTAATTTAGTCTCTCTATATCATGATAAAATACAATTAGTCTATGTGTAGGGACTAAATTACATTTTATCAATAATATGTAAGGGACCTGATTGAAACAAAAGTTACTTTTATAGATTATTATTTATTAATATTCTGGAATTAACTAGAAAAAGAGCAAAAAGACCATTCAGCCAAAAACACTAAGTAAACAGCAATAGAGAGAACGATGTTGCCACCAATGCCTATCAAGTAACTAATAAAGATGTTGCAGACAACTACCCTGAGGTTGAAAGTATAACGTTAAATATAAAGGTTCCCATATAAAGCTCTCACAATATAGAAATGTCGTTTTCTAACCTGTAATGTTCTAGAAGGTATCTGAGTTTTTCCACAGTGATGATCTGAATACAATGACATCTCTTTATCCATTGAGTTGTGAAATAGGCAAGCCTCTCGTTGCAAGATAAGAGCTTGTTCAACTAGATGTTCCAATCTCTTTTCAGGTATCAGCACTGTTGGGGGAAGCAGATTTTGCAATTCCTCCAGCAGTTTTGACCGAGACCTCACCTGTACAATATCTAGCCTCGAAGAATCAACCTGGCCACATGGAGAAAGCATGCAGGAAGAAAGTTGACGAATTCTACTACTATCAGCGCAAAGAGGTGTAATCTCAGTCCTCAATGTCTTCAATGCATCCATGACCTTTTCCCCATCAAGAAGTTCAAAAAACTTCTGCTCCAATATTAAAAAAGAAGCTGCCCGGAGAACATTTTCATCTGATAGACCAATTTTATTCAATGTGACCACGCTCTCATCCCAATGGCCATCAAGTATTTGCTGCATAAACAGATTCACCTCAGACGAGTGCAGAGGTATGCCAGACTCCTCTTCTAGGCGTGCCCCGCTCTTCTTGTAACCAAGCGAATACAATGCCTTTGTGATTATCCTAACAAATTCCTCTCTTTTTATAACCCCTTTGGGACCAATAACGTCGCCGTCCCCTTCAGATGACAGGGGCCGCGCCATCAAGTCGCTTGAAGAGCCTCCAACAGGCTCCACTGACGACGAACCGTTTGAGAGACCAACTAATCCTTTAGAGGATACTTTCATTCGTTTCAAAGCTGGTTCTTCATCCTCCACACCTCCCATGAAAAGCACACCTCAGCCCATATATAACAATTTTCCACCAGTGAGCCAAAAAACCAGTACTGCAGGACAGTAACAAAAAATGCCTCTAGAAAAATCGCATGCCAGATTTCCTGCACGCACAAAAACAACAACAAATCACCAAACACCATAAAACTCATCACAAGAACCACAAACCAAACCAGCAAAAGTAAATTCGTCAAAATAAATCCACATCAAACATAATACCACACACACTATTCCCCTCCAAAGCATTACTTCCACCAGATTCCAATCCCTAAACACGAGAACTACGCTAGCACACCCCGAAAAACTAACGAACTCGGAAATTATGAATACCGAAACCTACTTTCTCAACAGAATCGGAAAATGAACCGAACGACAACAAGACGCAACAATCGGCGACAAAAATCGCAGATCCATGAACTGTAAAAACGTAAGAACGCGGCGGCGACGATCCACCGACTTACCGGAGAATCAAGAGCAGCGATCTGAAGTTCGCCGGCGCCGATGAGCGATCGCCGGTGGAGCACCGCCGATTCCTCCTTCCGCGTGTTTCCTCGTTCTGCGCTACGCACCGTTTCTTCTCTTTTTCTCCCTGCAGTTACCGCAGCAAAAGAAAGAGATTATGGTGTGTGGATATGTGTTTATATAGAGATAAATTTTTCATCAATTATTCCACTGAATTTCTCTTTTTTTTTTTCTTTTCTATTTTCTCTTTTCCTTTCTTTGCAATTCTCTAATCTAATCTATAACCTTCTTCTGCTCTTGGTCTCTCACCCCATTACCCTTTGCTATTTGTCTATGTGGTTTGGTTTTTTCAATTATTTGGGCTTTTGGTTTGGTATATACCTAGCTTCCATCCTACTAAAATCAACTATTGCATTTTTGTTCCCCTTTGTACCAGTGGAAATTCCCTTCTTGTTATATGCATTGTATGAATAAATTATTAAATTTCAACCACCAAATACAAACTGAATATCATAGATAAATGTTATACTTGAAAATAGCATACACTTAAAAATAAAATAAAAATACCTAGTTTGGATATTTAATGTGCATTTCTCAAATAATACACTTTTTCAAAAAATTTACACTAATAGAATTCATCAAACTAATCTACTGTGGAAGTTCTCAATTTGGTTTTGAATTATCGAAGTCTGATCTCCAAAATGTTCAATCAACACCAAAAAGTCAGTCAAAATTTACAGGAACTGAATTTTGAACTGGATTTGTAATTTTCTTATTTTTTTTACATTTTGAATTGGTTTTTTAATTTCAAAATATGATATTATATAAGTTAAAAAACTATAAAATTAAATTTTATATGTATATAATTTTTTTATTGATATAAGAAATATATATATATGTCTATATAAACTTATATATATATAACATTAATTATTTGTATAAATATTAAGTAATAATATTATATTAATAAATTGAAATTATACTTATTAAAGAAACTAAATGAAAATAATTTGTGTATAGTATTTATTTTATATTCATAAAATATAAAAATAAAGAAAATTTAATTAAATTTTATATAATGATAAAGAAAAATCACGTAATAAAAGATTCTTCAACTGTTTAGAATATTTAATATAATTCTTATTTAAAATTTTGATTAAAATATTAGGAATTTAAATGGATAGTGTATAACTTCATATTATATATATATATATATATATATATATATATATATATATATATATATAAAGAATAACTAAAATATATTTTTTCTTAAACATAAAATATAAATAAACATAATTAAAATAAAAACAATATATGATAGAAAGGAAATTGAGAAATATAATTAAGGTTATACTTGTTTGTTTTAGCAAATGTAAACCGTGTCATAGTATGTTTGTGAATGTGTGTCTTATCTTTGAAATTCTAAATTATTTTTTCGTGTCTTTTTAATTTGTACAAAACAATTCAATTTTATTCTGATTCTTCCCATTACATGGTTGGAGAGATTGTGTGTTTTCCACTACTTCATCATATGGGTCATGTCAACGCCAATTTTAATCTTTAATAAGTGTAGATGATTTTTTTTTTCATTTGGAGGTAAATATTAATAGGTGATTTTATTTATTTGTTTATTATCTTTGTAATCAAGTACTTCAATCACCTTCTCAAATAGTTAAGAAAAAAACCATGTATATGGATCACCATTATTTTAAGGGTACAAATGTAAAATCGTAACCATTAAAACTTTCAATGATGTTGGCACTTAAGATAAGACCACTAAAGTAAACTATAATTTTAAAGAAAGTGATGTTGTTGTAGTTTGCAATAAAGGTAGGTGTAATGGGTTTAAAACCATTATTATTTTTTAGTAGATATTTTAGGTTGTGTTTGTTTTTAGTGATTTACTATTTATGCAGATGGAAAATAGAGTATTGAATACATTTGTTTCAACTGATTTCAGAAGATATGCGAGCAGTGATTTTAGGGAGACTGGGATGAAATATCCTCTGCTTGAATGATGAGATTACCTAAGAAACACAGTTCATTGAATGTCCATTTACATTTTTGTCCCTCTTCATCTCTATTGTGCATGGAATCTAGAAACAATGATCAATCAAAAAAAGTTTTGCATGCATGTAGAGATTCATCCGGACGCACTAAGGAATCATTGCAGAGGACTACACAACCACATACATTCATGTTCATCCACAATGGAGACAAGGCCCACACCGCGTTGACTGCGACCATGAACCATGGTAGGTGGAGGTTGGGTGTCATTAAATATCCATGTGAGGAGGCCAGTGATACATTGCTCTCTCATTTGCATTGAGGTTGACGGTGGTTCTTGTTTGCATAAGGGTGGGCATTGGTGGCTATGGTTTGGTTTTGGTGTGTGTCGTGTGTTAGTGGGTGAGAGTGGTCGAGAGAATCATTGTGGGTGTTGTGGAGAATCAATTCTCTACGAGTTGAAAATTGATTCTAGCTCATGAAAAATGATTGTCATTTATGAGAATTGATTCTCAACGAACAAGAATTGATTCTCAACGAACAAGAATCGATTCTCATCCCCCTTGTTCCAACAATTTCCATTCATCGTGGCTAGAATTAATTTTTGAGGAGAATCGATTCTCGACCAATGCAAAATCGATTATTGACGGCTAGAATCGATTCTCTCCTTACGAGAATCGATTCTCGGTCAAGTCTTCTTGCAACAAGAATCGATTCTCGTGTGTGTGAGTTGTGTTTTGCTTCAACCATTGATGAATGTTGTCTTCTTGCCGGTTTTTAACGATGATCACTAAGTGGTGCGATGCTCATGGTCTCATCGTGGTGCTGGTATAGCTCTTTGTCATGTGGTGGTTTCTGTACAGTTGGTCTCGTCCTATTGCTCCTGCTTTATGTTCGTTCATCCTTGATGGTCGTGCTTCTCATGTGCTAGTGGTGGTGCTCGTCATCGTGGTCATGTGGTGTTAGTGCTCGTTGAAAGTGATGAAGATCTTATTGAACCTTATGATAGAATGAAGATTTTGTGGATTTGATGAAGTCAAAGGCTACTTGGGTTTAAGGGTAGAGGATTTAGTGAGTCATCATCAATATTAATAGATATTCATTCATATCTCTTTGCTGCATGAGGTTTGATCATTTAAAAGAATTTGAAAATGCCTCTAAAAATATTTTAATCTGTTAAAAATAAATATTAAATTGTTCTTAAGAAATAGTTTTAATTGATACTATATAAGGTTAATCGATTAAAATGAGTTAGGAACATTCATAACAGAATTTTAACTGATATATTTTCGAAATAATCGATTAAAACCATTTAAAACATTCACTGGAACTGTTTTAATCGATATATACTTGAATTAATCGACTATTTTCATTAAAGAAGTATTTGAAAACTTTCTGTCAGTATTGTAACTGATATAACTTCGAATTAATTGATTAAAATCACTTGAGAAGTATGAAAAAATGTTTTGTCAGTATTTTAATCGATGTAACTTTGAATTAATCGATTAAAACCACTTGAAAAGTTTTGAAAAGTGTTATGTCAGTATTTTAACTGATATATATTCGAATTAATCGATTAAAATCACTTGAAATGTTTTGAAAAGTGTTATATCAGTATTTTAATCGATGTAACTTCGAATTAATCGATTAAAATCACTTGAGATATTTTGGAAAATGTTCTGTCAGAATTTTAATCGATGTAATATCGAATTAATCGATTAAAACAACTCAAGGAAATTTTTGTCAAATGTTTAATCAATTAAAACTTGCTTTTATCAGTTAAAATCACTTATGAAGTTTTGAGAAATTGTATGACAATATTTTAATCGATTAAAACGTCGTTGCATCGATTAAAATAAATCGGAAAATGATTAAGCACATTTTAACCAATTAAAAGAAAAATTAATCGATTAATCAAGATTTAATAATTAATTAAAAGAAAGTTTTAAGCTGATTAATTAAACCGAGTAGTTGAAAAATAACTCTATATAAACGAGGATTGCTTCGAGCGTTTTAATATATCTCTTTGAGTAATCAATCAAGCAATCATTAGAGAAGTTTTTCAAGAAAGAAGCGCGCCACTTTTGTGAAGTTTTTAAAAGTTCTTTCTTGAGACATTTTTACATTCTTGCATGTGAAGAAACTCATTCTGCAAGAGTTGCATTATCCGGGTTTGATTGTTCTAGTTTCTTCTCTTTGTTTCTTTTCGATTCTTTACTATATTATGGGTGTCTGGAAGAGTTGGGCACTGGTTCTGTAGCTAGAATTTGGCTGCAGATTGGTTCAAGAACTGAAACTTGGTTCTTGGTGAAGGTTTGGTGCAAGAACTGGAATTTGGTTCTTGGTGTGAATTGGGTGTTTTGTGATTCGGGTTTGTAATCAGAGACATAATCAATCTAGTGGAACTCAATTGGAATTTGGTTGAGAACTGGATGTAGTCCTGTGGTTTGGGTGAACCAAGTATAAATCTTGGGTGTCTTTCTCTAAACCTTTACTCTCTTTTATTCTACTTGTACATTACATAGAATTGTTTGCTTTTTCTTAATTCAAAACTTGATCAAAATTCATAATCTTTGAAATAGATAATTTGTTTGTTTAAAAGTGCGAAAATCTTTCAAAGATCAATTCACCCCCCTCTTGATCTCAACCTACATTTCTAACACTCGTGGCATTGTGGAGGTCGCATGGTGGTAGTGTTGGTGCTTCTCGTGTTGTAGGTGTTGTTGGCATTGTTCATAGTGGTGCTCCCGGTTGTTGTTCGTCGTGCTTGGTGCTGATTCTTGGTGGTTGTTTATGGTGGTAGTCATCTTGTTGTTGTTGGTGGTGTTGGTATCATCCTTCGTGCTGTTGGTGTTGCAATTCAAAGGTAAGTTGATTATAGGTTTAATTTTTTTCTTATGCACTTAATTAATAATATGAATTTATTATGAAAAAATTATAATGATATTAGAGTAAGTTAAATTAAGTTAATTGTAATGATATTATAGAATGTTTTAAGTTACATTAAGTTAGATTATGTGATAAATATTTGAATTTAGAAGTGAGATTGAGATTGAAGTAGTTATTTAAGTTAGACGTAGGTATAAAAAGTATTAATTATATTTAGTGAAAGCAATGAGGGAGAGATTGATAAAAATGTTCATGCATTCCCAAGAGATGATTTTGATGATGATTCAAGTCAACTACATTCAAGTCAACACCATTCAAGATGAATTTAAGGACAAGTTGAATTTATGACGTAGGTGACAATGTGAAACATTTCCATACATGCCCAATATATGTTTTTGATAAAGATGATGATTCAAGCAAGCCCAAGATGATTCCTGAATACTAGATAGAGTCTTAGAATACTTGGATATGGAGGTACAAGTTGATGAAGTAATATTATGCATAAGCCTCCAAAGCACAAATGTGATAAAATTCATAACATGATATTTTTCATTGTCATAATTAATTATGATGCACCAGAAATGGAAAAATGATTTTCTCTATCATAATTAATTATATTGGTAATATAATCAATTATGGCAATTAAAATTTGAAAAATATATCCGTTTTAAAGAATAAATGTTTTCGAATACATCTTGATTTTCTCTATGATATTATTAATGTCCAACGACCATTTTCTGATGCTATTTTTCTATTTAATTAAGTTTTGATGAAAAATAAAAAACACAAAATTACAGAATTCGAAAATACAATTTACATTCAATCAATTTTGAGAAAAGAATTATGAGAAAGGCAACAAAGATATTTTACACCTTTTGAGAAAACCCTCTTCTCTACTGCCTTCTGTGCTTTCATTGTTAATCACACTTGTTCTTGGAGATTGACATTCTACAGGCTTCTACAATTTGTTGTCTCCATCTGTTCTTATTTTTATTACCTTCATCCTTTTTGCATTGGTGGAAAAGGAGGTGTTTTTCATCCCTAGTGTGATTCTAGGGAGGGGTTCATCCTTAGTGGGATTCTAAGGAGGTGTTTTTCATCCTTTGATTTGTTCAGAGGAGGTGTTCATCCCTAGTGGGATTCTAGGGAAGTGTTCATCCGTAGTGGGTTTCTAAGGAGGTGATTGTCTTTTTAATTAGTTTACTTTTTACTGGTTCTTCTGCTGAGTTGATTGTAATTTGTAAACTGAATTTGAAAGATAGTGAATGGGGAGTCACTCTTGTGTTAAGAGTTGACTGGGAACTAGATGTAGGGTTGACTATACCCAAACCAGTATAAATCTCTGTGTGCTCTTCTCTTTCCCTTATCTCTTTCTCTTTTCCTGATTATATTATTGTTTCCTCTTTAACAAATTATTGACTCACAAATAAATTTTTAATTTGACATCTATTTTAATTTGTACATCTATTCACCTCCCTCTAGATGTCATTTGTCTAACAAGTGGTATCAGAGCTTGGTTAGATAAGATATTTCTAAATGATCTGTCAAGATGTCTATGCAGATTAGGTTTACAAGGAAGGAGCTTCAATAACCAAACCACCATTATTTGAAGGAGAAGACTATCAGTTTTGGAAGGCGAGAATGAAAATATTTTTACAAACACTAGATTATGGTGTTTGGGATGCTGTACTCAATGGTCCCTACATTCTGATGAGAACAACAGAGTCTGGAGCTGTTCCAAAGACTTTTGATCAATGGACGCCGAATGAAAATAAGCGTGCCCATTATGATGTAAGAGCCCGAAATGCTATTGTTTCTGCCTTAACTCGTAGTGAATTTTTCAGGGTCTCACAATGCAAGATGGCAAAAGAAATATGGGACACTCTTGAAGTAACACATGAAGGAACAAATGAAGTAAAGCGAGCACGTAAAAACACACTCATCCAGGAGTATGAATTATTTCAAATGCAGCAAAATGAAAGCATCACGGATTTCCAAACACGCTTCACACATATAGTAAATCACTTGAAAGCATTAGGAAAGAGTTTTGACAATGAGGAGTTGAACACAAAGATCTTGAAATTCTTAGACAGGAATTGGCAACCAAAGGTCACTGCTATTACAGAATCAAAGGATATCACAAAAATGAATATTGCTACTCTATTTGGAAAGCTGCAAGAACATGAGATGGAGCTACAAAGGTTAAAGAACGGTGAACAGAATTAAACCAAGACGATAGCTCTAAAAGTAGAAAAATCTTCACAAGACGAAAGCGAAAGTGAAGGTAAGTTTTCAGATTCCGATATGTCTCTTTTTGTTAAACAATTTTCTCGCTTTATGAAGAACAGGAAAAAGAGACAACAAAGAAAGGAGAAAACAAATAAATTTCATTGCTATGAATGTGGAAAACCTGGTCATATCAAGTCAGACTATTTGAAACTTAAGAAAGAGAAGAAAGATGCGAAAGAGAAGAAGAACGAGAAGAACGATACCTATAAGAGCAAACACAAAGCTTATATTGCTTGGGAGGATAATGATTCTTCCACAATACAAGAGAGTTCTTCCGAAAGCAGTGATGGAGAAGTAGAAACAAATCTTTGCTTGATGACAAAAAGTGATGATGAAGCCTCATCACAGGTAAGTAGTACAAATTGCTTAAATGAATATGATGAGTTATTTAAAGAATATCAAGATATGTATGAAGGTTTTACCAAGTTATCTAAGAAATACAATGCACTTAGGCAAAAGTTTAATGCATTAGAAAATACTGTTGGTATTCTTGAAAAAGAAAATGAGTGCTTAAAGAAAAATGTTGAGAAATCTAAAACTTTGTCTAAAAATAAAGAAGTTGTTAAACCTTGTGAAAATTGTAATCTTTTGGAAAATGAGATTTTCAAGTTAGAGAAAATAATAAGCAATTTTTCAAAATCTTCTGGAAATCTTGATTCGATATTAGGTTATCAAAGAGGAAATTCTAGCAAAGCTGGACTTGGTTACAAACCCAAAGAAAGTCTAGAACCTCATCAAACTATTTTTGTGAAAGAGTCAAGGAAAACAGATGTGAAACCAGTTTCAAAAACTTTAAGAAACACATTTAGACCTTTTCAAAGAAAACCAACATGTTTTTATTGCATGAAATTAGGTCATACATTAAATAGATGTTACATAAAACATTTTGACATATCTAATGGCAAATATGAATGGGTTCCTAAAGGAACAAAGCATTTATACATGTCTAGATGATAATTTGAGCATCTAATTGATTAGCAGAATCAAATTTTTTTTTCTTGTTGTCATAATCAATTATGTTGACCAACTTTGAAATTTGAAAGTTTGAATTTTGAAAATTTGAATTTATGAAATTTGAAATTATAAAGTTTGAAATCTTGTAATTTGAGATTCTTGAAATTTGAAATTTTGCAGTTTGAGATTTTTTTTAAACTTATAGTATGAGATTTTTGAAATTTGAAATTTTGCAATTTGAGATTTTTGAAATTTGAAATTTTGCAGTTTGAGATTTTTTTGCAATATGAGATTTTTGAAATTTGACATTTTGCAATTTGAGATTTTTGAAATTTGAAATTTTGTAGTTTGAGATTTTAAAATTTGAAATTTTTGCAGTTTGAGATTTTTGAAATTGAATTTGAATTGGAACTTGAAATTTGAATTTGAAATTTGGGATTAGAAATTTGAATTTGAAATTTGGAATTGGTTGGAATTTGAATTTGAAATTTGAAATTTGTTGCAATTTGAATTTGAAATTTGAAATTTGGAATATGAGTGCATTTGAATTTGAAAGCTGCCTAAATAAGAAGACTGCAATGGAGGGAAACTACTGCATTTAATTCCATTATCTCTATAATCATTTTATTCCCCTATCTTTCTCTCTCTTCATTTGTCTTGGGTATCTTAGATATTGTTTCCTTAATATGATATTCTTCTCTATGACACTTTTTAATGCATTATCTTCTCTATCTTGATTTATATACTAATAGGTACAAATTTGTTCTCAGTTTCTATTACAATATTTTTCATAATTATCAATGAAACATAAAAATATTTTGATGATATTAATCTGTCTGAAACAGGGGGAGGTTTTTTTTCTTATAATATTTTTTTTAATTATCAATGAAATATGGAGATATTTTGATGATATTAATCTGTGTGAAATAAGGGAAGATTTTTTCTTATAATATTTTTTTTATTATCAATGAAACAGGGAGAGATTTTTTTGATGAATTAAAATCTGTGTGAAATTCTTTCCTATCTAAATTAAACAAGGGGAGTTAAGAGAAGTATTTGCTCATATGAGTTAGGGGGATTCTTGTTATTAATATATTCAAGCGGAGATTAAGAGACTCTGACACTTGATACAAATCTGTGCTAATCTTGAGCTGGCTATATAGAGTCAAGCATTTTAATTCATTTCAGGTGTTTCCTTGATCATCATCAAAAAGGGGGAGATTGAAAGCAATGAGGGGGAGATTGATGGAAATGTTCCTGCATTCCCAAGAGATGATTTTGATGATGATTCAAGTCAACTACATTCAAGTCAACACCATTCAAGATGAATTTAAGGACAAACTGAAATTATGACGTAGGTGACAATGTGAAACATTTCCCTACATGCCCAATATATATTTTTGATAAAGATGATGATTCAAGCAAGCCTAAGATGATTCCTGAATACTAGATAGAGTCTTAGAATACTGGATATGGAGGTACAAGTTGATGAAGTAATATTATGCATAAACCTCCAAAGCACAAATGTGATAAAATTCATAACATGATATTTTTCACTGTCATAATTAATTATGATGGACCAGAAATGGAAAAATGATTTTCTCTATCATAATTAATTATATTGGTAATATAATCAATTATGACAATTCAAATTTGAAAAATATATCCGTTTTAAAGAATAAATGTTTTTGAATACATCCTGATTTTCTCTATGATATTATTAATGTCCAACGACCATTTTCTGATGCTATTTTTCTATTTAATTAAGTTTTGATGAAAAATCAAAAACACAAAATTACAGAATTCGAAAATACAATTTACATTCAATCAATTTTGAGAAAAGAATTTTGAGCAAGACAACAGAGATATTTTACACCTTTTGAGAAAACCCTCTTCCCTACTGCCTTCTGTGCTTTCATTGTTAATCACACTTGTTCTTGGAGATTGACATTCTACAGGCTTCTACAATTTGTTGTCTCCATCTGTTCTTATTTTTATTACCTTCATCCTTTTTGCATTGGTGGAAAAGGAGGTGTTTTTCATCCCTAGTGTGATTCTAGGGAGGGGTTCATCCTTAGTGGGATTCTAAGGAGGTGTTTTTCATCCTTTGATTTTTTCAGAGGAGGTGTTCATCCTTAGTGGGATTCTAGGGAGGTTTTCATCCTTAGTGGGTTTCTAAGGAGGTGATTGTCTTTTTAATTAGTTTACTTTTTACTGGTTCTTCTGCTGAGTTGATTGTAATTTGTAAACTGAATTTGAAAGATAGTGAATGGGGAGTCACTCTTGTGTTAAGAGTTGAGTGAGAACTGGATGTAGGGTTGGCTATACCCGAACTAGTATAAATCTCTATGTGCTCTTCTCTTTCCCTTATCTCTTTCTCTTTTCCTGATTATATTATTGCTTCCGCTTTAACAAATTATTGACTCAAACAAATTTTTAATTTGATATCTATTTTAATTTGTGCATCTATTCACCCTCCTGTAGATGCCATTTGTCTAACATATAGGTCAATATTACATATTAAATATAAACAAAAAATTTTAAAATATATAATAGATATTTTATGAAATTAGGTTTTCATTAATTTTAAGCTTGTTAATAATATATAATAACTTAGATTTGAACTCAATATTAATAAAATGTTGAAATTTTTTAATAATTGAATAAAACATGAATTTATAAATTTTACATTTATTTAATATTAAATTATTAGAATTATTCTTATGTTGAATTATTGGAATTAGAATTATAAGGTGAATAATAAAATATTAGATTTATTATTGAATTTTAATATTATAATTCATATTTAATTTTTACTTACTTGAGAATATAATAATTAAAAAATTTGGGTTTATAGGATATATTATTTTAGAGAAACTGTAAAATGACACATTACAACGATTAGTGTTGAACATACAAGGAGATAATGTTTGAAGATTTTGATGATGATTCAAGAACGAAGGACTTAAAGACTTGAAGACTTATAATCATTTGTATTTATTTATAATAACTCTGTGTTGTCTTTTTGAGTCTGTAAAAGTAGAGTTCAAGATAACCAGCACATAGTTCATCCTTTGAAAGTTCATTTTTTATCAAAACCACTCTGTGATAATCGATTATTGTTAGAAAAAGAGTTTGAGATCAAGAGGGGGGGGGGTGAATTGATCTTTGAAAGATTTTCGCAATTTACAGATTATCTATTTCAAAGATTAAGAGTTCTTACAAAATCTTGAATCAAGTAATACAAACAATTAAAATAAAGGCAACAGCAGAATTAAAGAGAGTAAGGTTTAGAGAAATACAACCAAGACTTATACTGGTTCACTCAATTCCAGGGCTACGTCCCGTTTTCAGCCAAATTCCAGCTGAGTTCCACTAGATTGAATGTTTTACAGATTACAGATTCCAATCACACATTCAATCTACCACAAGAACCAAAATTCCAGTCCTTGTACCTAAACCTTCACTAAGAACCAACTTTCAGTTCTTGAACCAACCTGCAGCCAAATTCCAGCCACAAAAACCGTGCCTAACAATTCCAGGCACTCACAGAACAACAAAGAATGAAAGAAAATGAAAGAGAAGAAACCAGAACAATCTAACCTAGATTATGCAGTCCCTGTAGTATGAGTTTCTTCACAAAAAACAATGCAAAAATGCCTCAAGAAAGAACTTTCAAAAACATCACAAAACTTGCGCGATTCTTTCTTGAAAAACTTCACTTATGATTGCTTGATTGATTGCTCAAAGGTATATTTCAAAAGACTAAAGCAATCATGTTTAGATAGAGATTTGTTTTAACTCCTGGTTTAATTAATCTGTTAAAACAATCTTTTAATATGTTAAAAGTCTTCATTTAATCTGTTAAAACTTCTTTTAATCTGTTAAAATGTTCTTCATCATTTTTCCAGATTTATTTTAACTGATACAACGACATTTCAATCGATTAAAACACTTTGTAAAAAATCCCTTAAGTTGTTTTAATCGATTAATTCGCAATTTAATCGATTAAAATTCTGCCAAATATTTTCAGAAAACTTTCTAAGTGATTTTAACTAATAACAACCAGTTTTAATCGATAAAAACAATTTGAAAAAAGTTCCTTAAGTTTTTTTAATCGATTAAATCGCAGTTTAATCGATTAAAATTATTCTGATCGATCATATATGAGATTTAATAGGTTAAAACTCATTTTGATCGATCATATGTTGGATTACATTGAGTAAAATGTATTTCAAGTGGTTTTAATTGATTATTTTGAAGTTATATTGATTAAAATATTGTCAGAACACTTCCTAGAACATTTTAAGTGATTTTAATCGATTATTTCGAAACTATATCAGTTAAAACACTAATAGAAGGTTTTCAAAAACTCCTTTAATGAAAACAATCGATTAATTCGAAGGTATATTGATTAAAATAGTTCCAGTGAATGTTTTAAAATGTTTTAATCGATTATTTCGAAAACCTATCAGTTAAAAACCTGTTATATAAGTTTTAAAAACATTTTAAAGGTTTTAATCGATTATTTCCAAAACCTATCAGTTAAAAACCTGTTATATAAGTTTTAAAAACATTTTAACTGATAAAGTTCATATAATATCAGTTAAAACAATTTGCTAAAAATAATTTAACCGATTACTTTGGTTTTTTATGGATTAAAAACATCTTTAGAGGCATATTCAAATTCTTTCAAATGATGAAACCTCATGCAGTAGAGAGATATGAATGATTATACCTATGTATAGATGCAGACTCACTAATCATTCTACCCTTTTAACCAAGTAACCTTCGACTTTATCAAAATAGCCTTTGACTTCATCAAATCAACAAGATCTTCGTTTTATCAAATGATTTAATAAGATCTTCATCACTTTCAGTCTCCCCCTATTTGATGAAGATAAACACCTCTTTCTATTTGATGAAGACAAACACCTCTTAGATTTTGATCTGCAGAAGAAGTCACTCGGATATATAGATTAGTGAGTATTCAATATCAATTATTCCTCCCCCTAGATTAGTGAGTGTTTAATCATCATATTTAATCATTATTTCTCCCCCTTTGACTTCATCAAAAATAGGGAAGAGAGGGATAAAACAAAATTGATGTTTTAAAAAACAACATTATAACTAGACAAGAAAAAAATAGAATTTCATGATACCAATGAGATGTATTATTCATTTAAGAACCAATTAAAGTTGATTCAAACTTATCTTCGTTAACACGTTTATAATAAATATAATAGACACGTGTAAAGATAAGGAAACCATACTTTAGTAGCATGTTACAAGAACATCCATTAACTAAAGCCTTTAATTTTCTTTCCAAAATAATAATCGATTAAAAATAGAACATAATCAATTAAATTGATCATGTTAATGATTTTAATTGATACAGATAACATTTTAATCAATTAAAACAGGAATGACAGATGTACATTAAAACAGGAATGACAGATAACATTTTAATCGATTAAATCGAAATTTAATCGATTAAAACAGTACGAACAATAGAATTATTAATGAAATTAATCGATTAAAGCTAGTTTATATTAATTAAAACATTCAGAAATGGGAACTAAGTGATGTTTGATGCATCTAAAATGCCTAATTCAGTTCGGATTTTATAAAAGCAATCATTACAAGAGGTTTAATGAATATATTTGGCTGTTTGTTTTAATCCTTATGAGAAAATTCGCAAAGACTTTAAAGTCAAGTCAAATATGATAAAATACAACAGTTATATGAAAAAAAAAAACAGTGATCATACTGCTGATGTGTATTGACAACTCAAGAAAGAGTGGATTTAATTGATGTAAAACATTTCCTGTCGATATAATTCCACATCCTAGAGCTTTTAATCGATTCTTTTGCAAAATAATCGATTAAAAATAGAACATATAGCTTGGGTGAATTTTTTTTTTGTAAGTGAATTTAATCGATTAAAACAATACGAATTGTCTAAATGAATATGTTTGTGAAAGGAATTTAATCGATTAAAATGATTTTATATCAGCTAAAACTGATAGAATATGTATTGTTTGATCAATCTAAGGTATCTAACTCAGTTCTTAAGCATCTTTATCATATTAAACGTAGTTTAGGGAGTGTTTTTGGTCAAAGACCAGTTAATATTACAGACTAGCAAGATAAAAATAACAGATAAAAGTAACGATAAAGAAAAGGGAAAAAAATGATAGAAAGGACCCTTCTTGATAAGACTAGTCATCCCAATTTCCCTGATTAAGCTGCATGTCCTCCATCTTAGTATACAGATCCACAATTTGGTTTCCTAGGTTGGTGAATTGAGTATTGGATTGTTGAAAATGCTGGTAGGTCATCTGCATATGTCTCCTTTGATTTTCTTGTAGTGAGGACATTTGGGAGAGGATGGTTCTTTCAAACTGGGAGAGATGAGTTCCACAGTCAGCTTGCTCTATGTATGGTATGATCTCCATGTTCTCATAAGAAGTATGACCACCAGTGGATTCAGGAACCTTAGCTGCAGCCGGAGAAGAAGGAATTTGACCTTGATCAGCTTCTTCTTCATCTTCATCCTCATCTTCGGACATCCTAGCATCAATCTTTGAGATCCATTCTCCATCAATTTTGATAAATCCCATCTTTCGCAGAGTGGAATCATCAATATTATTAGAGGCCTTTGGAGTTTCCACATATTATCCTACAAGATCTACTTCAAAGTATCTAAAAAATTGATTAACCAACATAGCATAAGGCAGTTTATAATCAACCAATCTTTTTGCTTTTATCATGTGATCCTTGATAACAAAAATCCATTTTACACGGATATTATTTTCAATGTAGTACATGAGAGCTAAATCACCCTCATTGAGTAAAGCATGGTTACTCCCCCTTGGAGTAAGCATCCATGCAATGATGAAGGCAAAAATTCTTGGTTCAAGCTCCATTTTCCCAACGTTAAGAGTTCTTACAGAATCATTTTGATTTTTGAGACAACTGCGGAAAAATTGAATTTTGTTAAAATCAGGTAACTCTGCAGTGTTACCTCTGGATACCTTTACACCAACATCATGAAGACCAGCCACTTCTTCCCACACCTCAGGAGTGATCACCAGATTTATACCTTTGACTTGAGACCTTAAAGTGGAGTCGCTGACTATAAGGTTGGCATAGAATACCCTCACAAGATCTGGTTGGATGTGACCAGTGTACTCCAGAAAAGTCTTTAACTTTTGTCTTTTCAATTTTCTTCTCAATGAGGTAAAGCCTTCTTCATCATCAGAATTTTCTATTGATGAGGTATCATTGTCATCCCATGCTATATATGCTCTTCTTTTGATCTTTTCTTCTTTCTTGTCATTGTGTTTATTCTTTTCTGGACACTCCATTCTTACATGATCCTGCTTACTAGAACCATAACACTTATAGTTAAAAGAATCAGATTTCTTTTCATACCTTTTGTGTTTTTCTTTATCTTGGATCTTTCTCTTGAGAAACTTGTTAAACTTTTTGACTAGCAGTCCAAGATTCTCACTTTCTTCTTCTGATTCTTGATCTTTCTCTTCAGCTATGAGCGCTATGCTTCTACCTTTCTTTTCAGATATTTCTTGCTCATTGAATATGTTAATTTCCATCTCATGTTCTCTGAGTTTTCCAAATAAGGAGGTTGTTGTCATGATGGATAAGTCTTTTGACTCTGCTATTGTTGTGACCTTAGGTTGCCATGACCTGTCAAGACATTTCAAAACTTTTATATTTAATTCTTCTTTATCAAAAGTCTTACCTAAGCCCATTAGATGATTGATGATGTGAGTGAAGCATTTCTGTACATCTATAATACTTTCTCAGGTTTGCATTTTAAACAACTCATATTCTATGATGAGGTTATGCTTTCTAGCTCTCTTTACGTCAGTTGTTCCCTCATGAGTAACCTCAAGAACTTCCCACATTTTCTTGGAAGATTTTCATTGAGAAACCCTGAAAAACTCATCCATGTTTAATGCAGAAGTAATTATGTTTTTAACAGTACAATCACTTTGAACTTTTCTTTTTTCTTTATCATTTAAGCTAGATCATTCTTTTTCTATAATTAATGGACCATTAACAATTACATCCCAAACATTTCTATCAATAGATTCAATAAAGATCTTCATCCTAATCTTCCAAAATGGATAATTTGTATCACAAAATAGTGGAGGTCTATTAATAGAAGCTCCCTCAGAAAAAGGTAATTTGTTTTTAGCCATGAAAGATTTGGACCGAAAGTCTTGAGTATTTTTCAAGACCCTTGCTCTTAATACCAATTGTTAGAAAAAGAGGCTAAGATCAAGAGGGGGCTGAATTGATATTTGAAATATTTTCTCATTTACAGATTATCTATTTCAAAGATTAAGAGTTATGACCAATTCTTGAATCAAGTAATAGAAACAATTAAAATAAAGGTAACAACAGAATTAAAGAGGGTAAGGTTTAGAGAAATACAACCAAGACTTATACTGGTTCACCCAATCCTAGGGCTACGTCCAATTCTTAGCCAAATTCCAGCTGAGTTCCACTAGATTGAATGTTTTACAGATTATAGATTCCAATCACACACCCAATCTACCACAAGAACCAAAATTTCAGTCCTTGCACCTAAACCTTCACCAAGAACCTTCACCAAAGTTCCTTAAGTTGTTTTAATCAATTAAATCGTAGTTTAATCGATTAAAATTATTCTGATCGATCATATATGAGATTTAATTGGTTAAAACTCATTTTGATCGATCATATGCTGGATTACATCGATTAAAAAGTACTTCAAGTGGTTTTAATTGATTATTTTGAAGTTATATAAATTAAAATACTGCCAAAACACTTCCTAGAATATTTTAAGTGATTTTAATTGATTATTTCGAAACTATATCAGTTAAAACACTGGCATAAGGTTTTCAAAAACTCCTTTAATGAAAACAATCAATTAATAAGAAGGTATATTGATTAAAATAGTTCTAGTGAATGTTTTAAAAGGTTTTAATCGATTATTTCGAAAACCTATCTGTTAAAAACCTGTTATATAAGTTTTAAAAACATTTTAAAGGTTTTAATCGATTATTTTCGAAACCTATCAGTTAAAAACCTGTTATATAAGTTTTAAAAACATTTTAATTGATAAATTTCATATAATATCAGTTAAAACAATATGCTAAAAACAATTTAACCGATTACTTTGGTTTTTAATGGATTAAAAACATCTTTAGAGACATTTTCAAATTCTTTCAAATGATGAAACCTCATGCAGCAGAGAGATATGAATAATTATACCTATGTATAGATGCAGACTCACTGATCACTCTACCCTTTTAACCAAGTAAGCTTCGACTTCATCAGAATAGCCTTTGATTTCATCAAATCAACAAGATCTTTGTTTTATCAAATGATTCAATAAGATCTTCATCACTTTCAATTATCACTCAAGATAATTGATTATCTTGCTTTAAAATTTGTTTTTGAAAAGCTTGCTAAAATAATCGATTATCTAGGTTGATAATTGATTATCCCACTTAAATTTGGTTTTTGAAAACTCTGTGATAATCGATTATCACTCAGGATAATCGATTATTCTGGTCCAAAACTTCTCCTCTGCGAAAATGGTTATGTAATAATTAATTATCACTCAAGATAATCGATTATCTACGTCTGTTATGAGTTTTGAATTTCAAATTTGGACCAATTTACGAAAACCCTTTTCCCAATACTTCAAGTTTCAAAAATCATTATTTCCTAGACCCTATTCTCTCTACTTAAGGTTCTCTAAGGCTCTCTGCAAAAAACAATCATTTTTTATACAAAAGTTAAGAGTTGTGATTGCTAGAGAACTTTGTGTAGGAAAGAAAAAGGGGCTTTTGAAAACTTAGTGTGGGCTAGAAGCGATAAGAATCACTGAGTGGGTTTCTTGGTGGATTGTGTGATGTGTTGTCTCTAGAAAAAGTTTTTGTTCATCCTTTGTGGATTCAAAGGAGGTGTTCATCTCTTGTGTGACTCAAGAGAGGTGTTTTCTATTTCTTATCTTTTTCAATTTGTAATCTGTTGTAATTTGTGATTATAGTGACAACGTTAATCCTCTTTTAGAGTGATTAGCAACTAGACGTAGGGTCTTTTGATCCGAACCAGTATAAAATATCTGTGTAATCTTCTCATCTTATCTCTTTACTTTACAAGCATTTTAATCGAGGAAAAAATTTCAAAACCCTACTTTTTTATAAGAAACCAATTCACCCCCCTCTTGGTTTTTGTCCCTAAACGCGAACATTCTGTTGCGCGATTCTAACAGGTGGTATCAGAGCTTGCTTTGATAGTCATTCAAATTTCAAAAATGGCCGGACAAAATCAAACCTTTGCCGAAGGTGCTTCTATCAACAGACCCCCACTTTTTGTAAGACAAAATGATCCCTTTTGGAAAGTTAAAATGCAAATATTTTTGGAGTCTGTTGACAGGGGTGTTTGGGATGCTATTTTAAATGGTACTTTTATTCAAAAAATTACTGAAAATGGAGAAGAGGTACCTAAACCATTTTCTAGATGTATTGCAAAAGAAAATAGAAAAGCTCAATATGATGTTAGGGCTTGAAATATAATTTCGTCTGCTTTGACCCTTGATAAGTTTTACAAGATATCCGTTTGTAAGAGTGCTCAAGAGATGTGAGAAATGTTAAGAGTAACCCATGAAGGTACCAATGATGTTAAAAGAGCAAGGAAGAACTCATTGATTCAAGAATATGAGATGTTCTGAATGCAACAAGGAGAAAAGATTTTTGACGTCCAAAAGCGTTTCACACATATTGTGAATCATCTCACAAGGCTTGGTAAGACTTTTGATACTGATGAATTAAATGTAAAAATTCTTAAATCTTTGGACAGGAAATGAAAACCAAAGGTGATTGCCATTATAGAGTCACAAAATTTTGCCACTATGACTATGGCGGCTCTCTTTGGAAAGTTGAGAGAGCATGAACTTGAACTTGGAAGGCTAAACGATGAAGAAGGCCAACATCAAAAGAGAAACATTGCCTTCAAAGCCGAAATTTCAAAGAGTAAGAACAAGAAGGAGGAAGAAGACTCTGAAAATGAAGAAGATGAAAACTTGAGTCTTATGATCAAGAAATTTACAAAGTTCATGAAAGCTAAAGGGAAGCAACCCTTCAAAGGTAAGGGAAAGGTAAAAGAAAATTCTTCTTTAAGTTTTAAATGTTATGGTTGTGGTGAAACAGGGCATGTGAAATCCGATTGTCCAAATAAGAAAAATGATGATTATAAAGACAAGAAATTTTTCAAAAAGAAAGCTTATATAGCTTGGGATGATAGTGACTCAAGTTCAGAATCAAGCGATTCAGAGGTTGAAGCAAATCTTTGCATGATGACAAATGATATTATTTCTTCCGATTGTGAGGTAAGTGATTCTGATTGTTCTTCAAATGATGATAATGACTATGATGCTTTGCATAATGCATATCAAGAACTATTTGCTGCTTTTAAAGATTTGAAAACTAAATATAAATCTTTGAAAAAGAATTTGAATAAATCAGAAAAAGAAGTAGAATCTTTAAAATAAAAAATAGTGACTTTAGAGGAAAAAGGAAATAAACAAATAGAATGTGCATCATGTAAAGAATATGAACATGAAAGTCACATACTTAGACACTTACTTGATGAAGCTAAGAATGAATTAAGTAATAATAGTAAGAATGAAGTCATTGTGCAATCTCAATTAAATTGTCATGTTCCATTAAAAGAGCCTAAAAATAGAACCCGAAGGGTATGGGTTGAAAAAGGATCTAAATCTTCTCAAAATAAAGTTGTATCTTTTTCAAGAATTAAATCTAATGCATGCTTCTATTGTATGAAACATGGACATACATCTAATAAGTGTAAAATTAAGCATTTTGGTGCTCCAAAGGGAAAATATGTTTGGATTCCTATAATTAAATGATTTGCTTGTCTCTAACCCCAAGGACCCAAAAGTTATGGGGACCTAAGATTATTATGTTCTTGTTTTGTAGGAAACTTCCAAATCCAAGAAGTCTATGTGGTATCTTGACCGTGGGTGTTCAAGACATATGACTGGAGATAAAAAGAAATTTGTAAGTTTCAAAGCAAAGGAGCAAGGATATGTAACCTATGGGGACAACAATAAAGGAAGAATTCTTGGAACCAGAAATATTGGTGGTGAAAATACTTTGGAGATAAAGGATGTGCTCCTTGTTGATGGGCTAAAGCACAATCTCCTAAGTATAAATCAACTTTGTGATAAAGGATTTAAGCTTTTGTTTCACAGATAGAACCCAAAAGTGTTGAGGAAGCACTCAAAGATGACCAATGGTCCATTGCAATTCAAGAAGAACTAAATCAATTTGAAAGAAACCAAGTTTGAGAATTAATTCCAAGAGAAGAATCTCATCAAGTTAGTGGAACGAAATGGGTATTTAGAAACAAACTTGATAAAGATGGAAATATAACAAAGAGCAAAGCCAGACTTGTTGCCAAAGGATATTGTCAAGAGGAAGGTATTGATTATGATGAAACTTATGCTCCTGTTGCCAGGTTAATGGTTATACGTCTACCTCTTGCTTATGCTTCATTGATGAAATTTAAACTATATCAAATGGATGTTAAAAGTGCATTTTTAAATGAGTTTATCAAAGAGGAAATATATGTGAAACAACCCCCGAATTTGAAGATTTTAAATATCCTTATCATATTTTTAAATTAAAGAAAGCTTTATATAGTTTGAAACGAGCTCCTAGATCTTGGTATGAAAGATTAAGTTCTTTTCTAATTTCAAATAATTTTTCTAGAGGACAAATTGATTCTACTTTATTTATTGAGAAAGTAAAAGAACATATTCTATTAGTTCAAGTATATGTTCATTATATTATCTTTGGATCAACTGTTAATTCCTTGTGTAAAGGATTTGCTAAGATAATGCAGGGTGAATTTGAAATGTCAATGATGGGAGAATTAACATTCTTTCTTAGACTTCAAATTAAGCAACTTAAAGATGACACTTTTCTGTCACAAACCAAATACTGTAAAGAGATTCTCAAGAAATTTAAAATGGATTCTGCAAAAGCTGCACACACTCCAATGGGAATGTCTTGCTATCTAGATATGGACGAATCAGGTTTGGAAATAAATCAATCTATGTATAGAGGTATGATAGGTTCACTATTATATTTAAATGCAAGTAGACCTGACATCATGCAATCTGTATGTGTGTGTGCTAGATTTCAAGCTTGTCCAAAAGAATTTCATCTAACTGCAGTAAAATGAATATTAAAATATTTAAAAGGAACTATAGGATTTGGTTTATGGTATCCATCTAAAGCTTCACCTAGTTTATTAGGTTATTTTGATGCTAATTATGGAGGATGTAAAATACATAGAAAAAGCACTAGTGGAACATATCATCTGTTAGGATCATCCTTAGTATCTTGGCATTCTAAGAAACAAGCCTGTGTTGCTTTATCTACAATTGAGGCTGAATATATTGCAGCTGGTAATTGTTGTGCTCAAATTCTATGGATGAAGCAACAACTAGAACATTATAATATTTTTCTAAGTGACAGAGATTTTTGTTTATGAAGATCTTGATAATTTTGTTTTTGACGGTGACTTTAATTTAATTGAATACTTATAACAACAAATAAAACTTCTACCGAAATAGAAGTGGTGACAATCTTTTGTATTGGTTCTTGTGTGCTGAATGTGTTACGTTTGTCAACTCCAAATATTTCAGAGTTTGTTTCTCAAAAAGAGCGACATTGTCAAGAGTTGTTGTCGTATTTAATGAACACTAAACAATCTTGTGACATTATTCAGATGGGACCTCAAGCATTCATTACATTATGTGAACGATTTAGGACAACTAGGTTGATAAAAGATGCATTTCGATCAACTATTGAAGAACAAGTAGCTAAATTTCTTCACATTATTAGTCATATTGTGAAAAATAGAAGTAATAGAAGTGTCTTATTCTTTTTCCATCGTTTTGGGAAAACTGTTTCCAAACATTTTCGTAATGTGTTGAATGTCATATTAATGTTGGAGGCTGAAATCCAACCTCATTCTAAACAATAGTCGATTTTACTCATACTTTAAGGTAATATAGTCCAAACTCAAATCTCAATGTACGTACATAATGTATTTATTGTTACTTAGATTTTTTTTTTTGCCATTTAGGATTGTTTAGGGGCAATAGATGACACTCATGTATGTGTTAGGGTTCCACAAATATATGCTCCATGTTATCGTGGAAGAAAAGATTGACCAACACAAAATGTATTTGCAGCATGTGATTTTGATATGAGGTTGACATATGTGTTAGCCTAGTGGGGGGAACTGCATCTGAATCATGAATTTTAAAGGATGCTCTTATTCAAGAGGATCCATTCATTATTCATTGTTGTGATTTTGTTGGACTCGATTTGTGGTCACTTATAAGTCATTCAAATAATGTTAAGTAATGATTGTAGGAAAATATTACCTTTGAGATGTTGGTTTTATGTTAAAGTCAAATATACTAACACCGTATCATGGTGTAAGATATCACCTAAAGGAGTACAACCGAAAAGGTCCAAAAAAAACCAAATAGTTGTTTAATGTTTGTAATACATCACTTAGAAATGTTGTTAAAAGAAATTTTGGTGTTTCGAAGAAACGATTCTAGATCATATCGAGTGGAATTGAACCACATTTCTCATTGGTGTCTATGACCAAAATTATCTTAACATGTTGTATTCTTCAAAAGCTATCTTCATGGAATCAACAACGATGACTCATTGAGGTTAATTGAGAGTTGATGGACCAAGATGTGCACCCATTTGCCACTCAAGATCGAGATGATGATTATAGATTAGGGTCAAACCTTAAAGATTTTATCGCAAATAGTATGTGGAAAGACTATGAAATTAATTAATATGTTATACTTTTTTTCTCTAATATACAAATATTTTATAATGGATATTTATCACTTATTAATGAAGTATTTGTGTTTTTACCATATTTACATATTACCATCTTAAAATATTTGGACAAGTTTTGTTTTGAATAGGGAAATCATGAATAGAGGCAAGGGTATTGCTCCTTGAGTCATAGGCGGACATTAGAGAGTTTACTAAATGGATAACGGAGATGGACTTACGCGTATTAACAATCATGGTTGACGAGGCTCGTTTGAGAAATAGAGTTGATGGTAGTTCGACCACATAGGACTATAATACCATTATTGACTCCCTTCAACAGTTAGGCTTGGTTGGTATCATAAAATATAATGTCAAAAATAAGCAAAAGATCTTGAAGGACAAGTGACAAGAGGTTCATGACCTTTTTTTTTGGCTTGAGTGGCTTTGCATGGAGTGAATCCACAAGATTGTTCGAGGTCGAACCAAAAGTTTAGGATGACCTCATACAAGTGTTCGTTATATTTGGTTGATTATAATAAAAATCAAACATTATCGATCTCTTATCTATTACGTGTGTTTTTGGATTGCAGGCAAAACCCTTTACGGCTAAGTGGAAAACCACCCCCATCAGATACTATGATTTGATGGAGGAACTATGGGGTATTGACTGTGCCAATGGCCATGGGGTGAGAACAACACATCAAATCCGCCAACACATCAAACGAAAATTATTCACGATGGATTTGAATGATGATATTAAGTATATCCCCGAGGAGCCTTGAAGCACTTGTTGGATTTGATGAAGACATATAAAGTTTAGTTTGTGGGTGTGTAGGTAGATAGGTTATAGGTTTGGAATTTAATCTCTTGATAATTCAATATATCTTGTGATAAGCGCCTATAAACTGTTGCATTTCATAGAATTTATCTTACTGCATGAAAAACCAATCTTTAAGCCTTTAAAGAACAAACAGAGTTTTTTTAATCTGTTAAAAATCAATTTTAATCTGTTAAAATCACTTAAAATAGGAAATGTATATATACAACCAATATTTTAATTGATTGAATCGTAGAGTCAACAGATTAAAATGTTCTTGATGGGTTTTCCATATTAAGGGTTTCACAGTATTAATCTATTGAATTGATAAATCAATAGATTAAAATGTTCTAAGCCATTTTTCATTTTAAAGTATCTCAGATTTTTTAATCTGTTGAAATAAATTTTAATCTGTTAAAACAGAGAGATATCATTTTTCATTTTAAAGTATCTCAGATTTTCAATCTATTAAAATGAATTTTAATCTGTTAAAACAGAGAGCTACCATTATTTCATTTTGAGTATCTCAGATTTTCAATCTGTTAAAATGAATTTTAATCTATTGAAACAAAGAGCTACCATTTTTCTTCTAACTGTTTCAATCCATTAAAAGCTCGAATTAACTGACTGAAAGAGTTTTAAATAAAATCAATCGATTAAAACATCATTTTAAATCGATTGAAACTGTCAGTTTTTCTCTTTTACTCTATAAACACAATTTTGATTTCTCTTTTAAAAACACAATTTGGAAATCGATTAAAAGCAATCTTGGAGCTCTCATATTCGTGTGTTTTTCTGAGCATTTATACACATTTCATATCATAAGGCGTTTTGATCAAGATTGTTGAAAGATCTTCAAGAGAGAAAGTTCTGAGTTTCTGGACTTCTATATTGTAAAAGCTACAGTCCAGGTTTATTATTTTCATATACTTGTACGAATTCTAATTGTGTAGATTGGGTTTGAATCTGCACTGGTTACAACAACTGGGTTTGGTTGCTGGGTGGTTTTTCAAGAGTCTATCTTGTGGTGTTGTAAGGTAGATCTTGTGGTAGATTGGTCTATATCTATTGGTTTGTATTTTCACTTGGTATTAGTGGAACTTGACAGATTTGTCAAGAACTGGATGTAGCTCTTGGGAAGAGTGAACCAGTATAAACTCTTGTGTTGTATTTTTGCATTTATCTCTTTTCATTTTTGGTTTATATTCTTGCTTTGTTTAAAACCAAATATTCCTAATAAAAGATTGGATATAGATTAATCATTCTTCCACAAAGAAAATGTGTTTTCTGAAAAATATTTCTAAGTTCAATTCACCCCCCTCTTGAACTCAACCATTAATTCTTACAATTGGTATCAAGAGCTGGTTCTTGTAATACTCAAGAATTCGGTCCAAGAAAGTTTAAATGGCTGAGGGAAAGATGAATTTTTCTGAAGGAGCCTCCATCAATAGGCCTCCTCTATTTGCTGGTGTGAATTATTCCTTCTGGAAGGTTAGAATGAAAATCTTTATTGAATCTCTTGATAGGGGTATTTGGGATACAATTGTTAATGGTCCTTTCAAACCAACTCATATAGTGGATGGTAAAATTGTTGAAAAAGACTGGGCTGACTTAACTGATGCAGAAAATAGGAAAGTTCAATATGACTATACTGCTAAGAACATTATTACCTCTGCCTTAAATCTTGATGAGTTTTTCAGGGTTTCTCAATGCGCCTCTGCCAAAGAAATGTGGAGATTCTAGAAGCACTCATGAAGGTACCTCTGATGTGAAAAGGGCAAGGAAACATGAATTAATTAGAGATTATGAATTGTTCAAAATGCAACAAGGTGAAACCATTGCAGATGTGCATAAAAGATTCACGCATATAGTCAACCATCTAATTGGATTAGGTAAGACGTTTGACAAGGAAGAGTTAAACATCAAAATCCTAAAATGTTTGGACAGATCTTGACAACCAAAGGTGACAGCCATATCAGAATTAAGAGACTTAACTGAGATGACTACTGCATCATTGTTTGGTAAGCTAAGGGAACACGAGTTGGAGATCAACAGGTTTAAAGAACAAGAAAATGCAGAAAAGAAAAGCAGAAACATTGTTCTCAAGACAATTGAAGAAAGCAGTGACTCTGATGAAGAAGGATATGAGAATCTTAATTTGTTGGTTAAGAAGTTTGGGAAATTTCTTAAGAAGAAGAACAGAACTGGTCAGATTAAAAGGTATAATGATAAAAGAACTGACTCTCTTTAAAATACTTATACTTGTTATTCTTGTGGTAAGCAGGGACATATAAGAAGTGAATGTCCAGAAAAATCCAAGAATCAAAACAAGAAAGATATGAAGTACAAAGGGAAAAAGGCCTACATAGCTTGGCAAGATAATGATTCATCCTCAAGTTCTGAATCTGAAAGTGAAGAAGTGAATCTATGCTTAATGGCTGGCTGTGAATCTTCTTCATCCCATGTAAGTTCAACCCCCACAGAGAATGAAATGAATTACAACACATTATTAACTGCTTTCAATGAAATTCATGATGAAGCTAAGAATTTATCCTATACAAATAATTGGTTAGAAGGACTAAATAACTGGTTAGAGAATAGGGTTAAAGTTCTGGAAGAAGAATTATTAGAAAGCAAAACAGATATCGAACATCTTGAAATAATCTACAATAATTCATCTTCTGATAATGCTGCTGTTAACAAAAATTGTGAAAAGTGTATCTCTCTGCAGAAAAAGGTTGAGTATTTGATTAAAACCTTATCTAAGTTTACTCAAGGTAAAGAAAATTTAGATACACTTCTTGGGTCTCAAAACTGTGTTTTTGATCATACTAGCATTGGTTATAAACCTAAGTTTGGGGTTAAAACTAAAAGGTATTTGAATTTCTTCTCCTTCAGAAAATCAACAGCTTCTCCCTTCTCATCTTGTCACTATTGTATGAAAAAAGGGCATACTGTAAAATTCTGTCATACTAGAAAACATCTTGTGTCACAGGGTAAAATGAGATGGGTTCCAAAATATGTTAAACAGAAAACTTAACCACTGAGGACCCAAATTATTTAAGGGTACTAAATACTTTATGCTTGATTTTTCAGGAACAACAACAAGAATCACTTTGGTACTTGGACAGTGGATGCTCAAGGTATATGACAGGTGATATTTCCAAATTTCAGAAACTAAGATTGAAGACTGGAGGTCACATGACATATGGAGATAACAACAAGGGAAGAATCTTAGGTTCTAGAGACATAGGAGATGGTGAGACTGCGACCATTCACAATGTTCTTCTTGTTGAAGGTATTAAGCACAACTTAATCAATATAAGTCAATTATGTGATCTTGGTCACAAGGTTATCTTCAAACTAGAAATTTGTCTAATCTGTGAGCCAAAATCTGACACGGTAATGCTGGTTGGTAAGAGATTAAACAACATTTACATGCTAGATATCAAACATTCTATCTTATCTCAAAGCTATCTTCTTACTAAAGAAGAAGAATCTTGGTTATGGCATAGAAGGCTTGCCCATATTCATCTTAATCATCTTGAAAAACTAATTTCTAAAGATTTAGTTTCTGGACTACCTAAGCTTCAAATTCTGAAAGACAAAATCTGTGAAGCTTGTTTAAAAGGTAAACAAACTAGAAAATCCTTTTCAAATAAAAACATTGTTTCTACTTGTAGACCTTTGGAACTGCTCCACTTAGATTTGGTTGGTCCTTCAAGAAACAAAAGCCTAGGTGGTAATCTTTATATCATGGTAATTGTTGATGATTTTTCCAGATTTACATGAACTGTTTTTCTAAAAGCCAAATCAGATTCTTTCAAATCTTTTAAAAATCTTGCCAAGGTGTTACACAATGAGAAAGGTTATTTCATTACTTCTATTCAAAGTGACAATGGTGGAGAATTTGTAAATGAAAAGTTTGAATTATTCTGTGAAAAGTATGGCATAAAACACAACTTTTCTGCTCCAAGAACCGCTCAACAGAATGGTGTTGTGGAAAGGAAGAACATATCCATTGTGGAACTTGCTAGAACAATGCTTTGTGAAAACTCTTTACCTAAATACTTTTTGGCAGATGCTGTAAACACTGCTTGTCATGTTTTGAATAGAGTTTTGATTAGACCCATTCTTAAGAAAATCCCATATGAACTTTACAAAGGAAGAAAACCCAACATAAACTATTTCAGGGTTTTTGGATGTACATGTTTTGTTTTAAACAATGGCAAAGAAAATATTGGCAAGTTTGATGAAAAATCTGATAAAGGGATCTTTCTTGGCTATTCTTCTAACAGTCATGCATATAGAGTCTATAATTTAAGACTAAAATCTGTTGAAGAATCAGTACATGTTGTTTTTAATGAGTCTCCTCGAGTGTTGCAGAGTAAAACAACAGGTACTGTAGATGATGACGAATTAGCTGATAATTTTTATCAGTTAAAACAAGATACAAAACAGTGTACTGTTGAAGAAGGTGATCAATCGATTGATCCTACAAAACTGACCCACTAGAAAGAATTGTTGAAGAACAAGAAGAAGATACCTTGGATGAGCTTCCTAAAGAATGGATTGTCCCAAGAGATCTTTCTCTAGACAATGTTATTGGGCAAATCAATAAGGGAGTATCCACTAGAAATTCTCTTAATCAATTCTACAATCATATGACATTTATTTCACAAATTGAACCTAAATCTGTTAAGGATGCATTAAATGATGAATATTGGGTTAGTGCCATGCATGATGAACTTAATCAGTTTGAAAGAAATAATGTGTGGGAATTAGTTCCTAAAACCAAAAATATCAATATAATTAGTACTAAGTGAGTATTCAAAAACAAATTAGATGAACACGACATTATTACTAGAAATAAAGCTAGGTTGGTAGTCAAAGGATATAATCAACAGGAAGGAATTGATTTTGATGAAACCTTTGCACCCGTAGCTAGACTTGAAGTTGTTAGACTGTTATTAGCTTATGTGTGTATTATTGGTTTCAGATTACTTCAGATGGACGTCAAGAGTGCCTTTCTAAATGGACTCATCAATGAAGAAGTTATGTTTCTCAGCCTCCTGGTTTTGAAGATCACAAACATCCTGACCATGTCTACAAGCTGAAAAAGGCTCTTTATGGATTAAAGCAGACCCCTAGACAAATGAGGTGAAGTTGATAAAACTTTATTCATTAAGAAATTTGGATCTGATGTTATTCAGGTGCAGGTTTATGTTGATGATATCATCTTTGGTTCTACTAATAATGCCTTGTGTAATAAATTTGTTAAAGAAATGCAAAGTGAATTTGAGATGTCTATGATGGGAGAACTAAATTTCCTCCTTGGTCTCCAGGTTAAGCAATTAAGGAATGATATTTTCCTAAATCAATCTAAATACTGTAATGAGTTGTTGAAGAAATTTGATATGCATAATTGCAAAGAATCCTCCACACCCATGTCTACTAACTGCTGTCTAGATTTAGATGAAGAGGGGAAATCTGTTGATCAAACTAAATATAGAGGTTTGATTGGATCTCTTCTATATCTCACTGCTAGTAGGCCTGACATTATGTTCAGTGTTTGCCTTTGTGCTAGATTCCAGGCAAATCTAAAGGAATCTCACCTCACTACTGCTAAAAGGATTCTCAAGTATCTTAAAGGAACCATTAATGTTGGACTATGGTATCCTGAAGGTGCCTCTCTTAAACTTGTTGAATTTTCTGATTTTGACTTTGTAGGTTGTAGATTGGATAGGAAAAGTACCTCTGGTATATGCCATTTACTGGGAAGCAGTCTCATATCATGGCACAGCAAAAAAACAAGCATGTGTGGCTTTTTCAACTGCAGAAGCTGAATACATTGCAGCTGGGAGTTGTTATGGTCAAAGTATCTACCTCAAACAACAATTGAAAGATTATGGGGTGTTTCTCAACACAGTACCTCTGGTTTGTGATAATACTAGTGAAATCAATCTAACTAAAAATCCTATTCAACACTCTAGAACTAAGCATATTGAAATTAGACATCACTTTATTAGAGAACATGTCTCTAGGGGTGATTGTGAAATTTTATTCATTGATACTGATAAACAATTAGCTGACCTGTTCACCAAACCACTGCCTAGAGATAGACTTAATATGCTTAGAACTGAATTAGGAATTTTGGATCTATCTAGTATTGTATAATTGATTCTCTATTATGGTTCTGTGCTTTTTAACAGGTTGATAATATGATTAATTGATTAGTTGTCTGAAACTTTTGAAATATTTTTCAAACTATGTGTTTTTAATCGATTAAAATTGCGAAATAATCTGTTAATTTCTTGGTTCTCAATCTCTGTTTCTGATCCATTGCCAAATAAATCGATTAAATATGTTTCTAATTGATTTATTTCATTAAATATTTAGCTTTGCATGTTTTCCTTTTGAATTAATCGATTCAACCGATTCATTTTACTTTCGATAATATGCTTCTATATCATTAATTGAAAATTAATTGATTAAATGGTAAATCAATTGATTAATTTTCTAGGGCTAGTATTGTATGCTTTGCTTCTTATTATTTACGGCAGGTTGAGTTAAGTGCATTTTCAACTACAAACAACTTCAACTACTCTCTTAAATGAAATGATTATCAAATTCACGCTGGAAGACTGTGATTGGAAATCAGAGGTGAAGAAATCTTGATTGATGCAGGTAATCGAGTAAATTACAGTACCCATTGTTCTCTCTCTGTCTTTTCCATCACTGACACAGGAAACAAAACTGAGGTAATTTACTACAAGACAAATTTGACTATTCAAAGTAGATGAAGAGTCAAGATTCTCACATTCCTTTTAGTATGCATTAGTTGTTCGAAAAACCTTGTATTCACTCTTAGAAAAAGATTCTCTCTTTGCATTATTTAGTTCACCTCTCAAACATCATATTCAAGCACACCAAATCTGGAAGGAGAAAGTTCAGCAGAGGAGAATCCTCAGCTGCTGTCCAAGAAACATCAGGAGGAGGGCGCATTGAAACCTGGTTCAATAGGAACCAAGAAAAGATGGGGCTATTCATTCACGAAATGAGCAGAAAACAGATTAATATTCCCAAGATTCTGAAATTCTCGTGGTTAGACGTTGAAGGGTTCAAAGGGGTGCGAAAAATGCTGCAACACCAGAAACTTCAGAAGTTCTTAGAGCTCAATGGTAGAATCTATCCTGATCTTATCAAAGTTTTCTTTACTAACTTGTCATTTGAAGGTTCTACACTTAAAACTCAAGTCAAAGGAGTAGATATTTAGATTACTCCCACTGTCTGGAAAAATGTTGTTGGACTCAAGGATGAAGGAGTAAAAGTCACTAAAGGTTACACTTCTGATGTAGAAGAGTTCAACAAAATTCAATATTTTCGTTCTTGTTTAGGGCCATGTAGTCATCATTTTCTTAATTCTGCAAATAAAAGGGTAAAAGCGTCATTTTAAAAGTTTATTTATGAAATAACCGACCTATCATAGGGAACCCGAAATGGGCGTTATGGGGGTGCTAATACCTTCCCCACACGTAACTAACTCCCTTACCCAACTCTGGTTATAATGGCCAAAGTTGGTTTTCTTAAAAACCAACGCCTTCGTTTTTCCTTTTCCGATGTTTTTAGTAAAAACATCGGTAGCGACTCCATAAGAACCCCTCTTCGAAAAACCAGCTTTTAGGTCCAGCCCAGTTATTAGACAACCTAAAAGATCCCTTTTAAAAACCTCGCTCTTAGGTCTAGCCCAGTTATCGAACAACCTAAAGGCGTTGTAACACCACCCAAAATGCGAAAATGGAAGTTGGAACCATTGCGTCGCTCTGACCGCCTCTTTTGACGGCGGCGCCAGATGGCGACTCCACTGGGGAAGCCTAGAGTGTTGATCCCATTTAGTGATGGGTCGGTTTAATAAATAAACTTAGAAATTTTGCTTTTACCCTACCTTGTCTTACAACATGTTTATTTTCTTGACTTTAATAACTGTTGTTTATTTATTTTACGCAATTGTTTGAAATACAAACTGCACACAAACCTTTGCACACAACAATTCCCTCTATACCCGGGGGCAAGTGAGAAATCCATAAGGAGTGGGTGACAGGTACGATTTGCCATAGTGAGGGCCATGCAACCCACCGGTATGATCGGAAACCACCACTCAAGGTGATAACCTTCCTCTTTTGGCACAAAGATTGACTATGGCCTTAGTGCTAAGCATGGTCGGAAGGCTGGAGAGTGGGGACCCTATAATAGGGGCACCTTGGGGGCCTAAGGCTTGGTGAGAACAGTTAGAACCTACCTTTGCCAATACACTTTTCTACAGGAAAACCCTACCTCGTAATAAAACATCATCTTACCTGTTCGCGGATGAGTGAATTGTGTGTGCATTTGTTTGTTGCATTTGATTGCATAGCATAACCAAACAACAGATGAAAATAGAAAAACCACAAAAATATTTTTTTCGCAATAAACCCCCCTTATCTCAGACAGTCTGCCTTTAAGCTAGCCTGGTTTCAGGTTCTTTGTAAGCTAAGTAGTCACGCAGTCCGACAGAAGAGATAAGGGACGCTAAAATCATTCTTTTGCAATAAACCATTTATATCGGACAGTCTGCCTTTTAGCTAGCCTGTTTTCAGGTTCTTTATAAGCTAAGTAGCCACGCAGTCCGACAGAAGAGATAAAAGGTCATAAAATAAAACCATAAAAAATCAAATAAAAATCCAATCGAATAAAAATGGGACCTTGATCATAAACATTAAATTCATAAAACATCCATATAGGTAGTTTATTTTTGAAAAAAAAATACACGAATGCTATTATACATCATGTAGAAATAAAACATGATAAATATTTAGGAAAAAACAAACACTCGCATGCATACCTACAATAAGCATCATGTTCATAAGCATGCATTTTGTTTTTTTTTTAGAAAATGGAGGGGACTAGTAGACAATTGAAGAAAGTGGACATTCCCCGATACCACACTGAGAAATTGGAACGACTTTGCGCATTGATGCCACCAGAGGTCCGCTCCGATTTCGAAAAATCCTATGGACGAATTCTCGACCTGCTGAAGATCTGTGTCGATCCTACTTTTATCCGGATTCTAGTTCATTTTTGGAATTCTAGTTTGCACTGCTTTGAATTCCCGCAGTTCGATATGGTGCCTACTTTGGAGGAGTATGCGATTATGCTAAAATGACCTAAATCAATCGAGGTCCATATCCGTCATGGAGCATATACTTCTGCAGCACAAGTCGCTACCATCATCCGATTGTCGTTTCGGTAGACTACCTTGATAGCAAAAGGGAATGTCCAAGGTTGGAAAGTCGTAATGTTAGAAGACCATCTGTCCTCTTTGGCTGAAAAGGCAGAATGAGCTGCTTTTAACAAAACCCTGGCTTTAATCATATTTGGAATAATACTATTTCCTTATCGACACAGTAGACCAAGCCGTCATGGACGCCTTCTTCGCCTGGGACGTGAACTCGAAGAGTCCCTTGCCTACATTTCTTGCCGACACCTTGCTTTCGGTGGAATTTTGTCACCAGAAGCAAGGAAAAACACTCAGATGCTGCTCTTCACTGCTTTTTGTGTGGGGTATCACACATTTCTACTCTGTTTATAAAGAAAGTTAAAGAACATATCTTATTGGTTCAGGTATATGTTGATGATATTATTTTTGGATCAACTGATAAATCGTTATGTGTAGAATTTGCTAAGATAATGCAGGGAGAGTTTGAAATGTCTATGATGGGAAAATTGACATTCTTCCTTAGACTTCAAATCAAGCAAATTAAAGATGGAATTTTCATCTCTCAAACCAAATACTGCAAAGAGATACTTAAAAAGTTTGGAATGGACACCTCAAAGGAAGCTAACACACCCATGGGAACTTCATGCTATCTAGACAAGGATGAATCAGGTTTGGAAGTTAATCTATGTATAGAGGTATGATAGGTTCACTGTTATACTTAACTGCAAGTAGACCTGATATTATGCATTCTGTCTGTGTGTGTGTGCTAGATTTCAGGCTTGTCCAAAAGAATCTCACCTAATTGCAGTAAAACATATTTTAAAATATTTAAAAGGAACTACTGGTTTTGGTTTATGGTATCCATCTGATGCTTGTACTAGTTTAATAGGATATTCTGATGCTGATTATGGTGGATGCAAAATTGATAGGAAGAGTACTAGTGGGACATGTCATTTGTTAGGTTCATCCTTAGTATCTTGGCATTCTAAGAAACAGGCATGTGTTGCTTTATCTACCACTGAAGCTGAATATATTGCAGCTGGTAGTTGTTGTGCTCAAATTCTGTGGATGAAACAACAACTAGAAGATTATAGTATATTTCTGAATGACATACCTTTAATGTGTGATAATACGAGTGCAATTAATCTTACCAAGAATCCAATAATGCACTCTAGGACTAAGCATATAGAAATTAGACATCATTTCTTAAGAGATCATATCAGTAAAGGGAACTGTAAAATAGAATACGTTGATACAAAGCATCAATTAACAGATATATTTACTAAGCCTCTACCCAAGGATAGATTTTATGATCTTAGAAGAGACTTAGGGATACTAGAAATAGCTTAAATTCTGCTTAATTAGACAGTTTTTGGATGTTTGTGATGTTATAATTCATTGTGTAGGATGTTCATAGATTATCATGTGCATAAACCTCAAATAATTGATGAACTCTCTGGAATAATCGATTAATTGAAGTTATAATCGATTATTTGCATCCAAAACACCCAAAACATTACATTCCTCTCTGTTTTAATCGATTAACTCGACCATTAATCGATTAAAACCAGTATTAATCGATTACCAGCCCAATTTAATCGATTAAATGGGTCTAGTAGTGGTTTAATCGATTAAATTGAGAATTAATCGATTAAACCTGGCAAGTTTGGCGTCCTAGCCGTTGCCAACGGAACTTTTGCACCCTATACACTTTCATATGTCCGTTGGAGTTGCTTGATTATAAATAGGGACCTCCATTTCACTTCTACTCACTTCTATCTCTTGAAATCAAGCTTTCTTGCCTCATTCTATCAATATTGCCTTATTCTCACTTAACTTGTCCTCTTAAAATCTTCTTGTTACTCTCCTAATCCTTAAATGGCCTCATCTTCTCGTGCAAAAATCCCCACTAGAAGAAGATCTGCACCCTCATCTCATTCCCGTCCTAATTCTGTGGAAGGATGAATCTCTGATGCAGATGGCCGACAAGAATTTCTGTCCTATTGGAAGGAACGTGCTATTATTTCTCCTAAGTTCCTTATTGGTGAGCAGTTCATCAATAGGGGATTCAATTTTCCTAATCTCCTTGAAATTTAAGGAGTTCTCCCTTTCATCCAAATGCAAGGTACGTATTATCCTGACTTAGTTAGGGTATTTTACTCTAGGTTCAAATTTAGAGATCAAATTGCTACCTCTAGAGTAAAGGGTGTCACAATTATTCTTGATGATGATATTTGGGAAAACGTTGCCCACTTTCCTATTAGAGAAGATGCTATTAACGTATATGGTGAGTTAGATGATTTTGACAGGATCTTGGCTTACCGATCTTTTCTGCGAAATCCCTCTATGGAGATTGGGCGTCTCCTTCTTGCTGGACCTTTGAAGAAGGAGGAACGCATGATTTTGCACTTACTTGTCTGGATTCTATGTCCCCGGGCTACAAATCATGCTCAATGTTCTTCAATTGATCTTCGTATTATTCATGCCATCATGAATAATGAGCCTTTAGATTGGGGCGTTCTTGTCACCATGACTATGTTAAAAACCAAACGTCATCCCACCTTCAAAATTCCATATGCTCTCCTTGTCTCTCGCATCCTTGAATACAAAGGAGTAAATGTCGAACGTGAACAAGATGTATGGACAAATAACTTGAATCGTATGCTAGACAACACATTGATCCAACTACAAATGGTGCGTGTCAACGATATTTATGTTCAGAAGGATGATGTTCCAAATGAAGGTGACAATACTGAAGATTCTGATGAAGATATGCCTCCTGCTGCTGAAGTTCCCTCTGATCAAATCCAAAGTGTTGGAACTTCCTCTACTCATCATGAAACCCGAAAATCCATGGAAGACATGTTAACTGATATGAATCAGAGGATGCAGGAATTCTTCACTCTTTCTGGAGTACGACATGAGGAATTAATTCACCGTATATCTGATGTAGATGATAAAGTGTGCCATTTAGAAAATGGATTTGATACACACTTTCATAGTGATGATAGTGAAGAATTTTAAATTTGATTGTTATATTGTAATGAATGCTTATTTCTGCAATAAAATGTTGTGTTCTTTTAATGCTTTGATTGAGGGGGAGTTATCTCCAAGTTATGCATATTTTGAGGGGGAGCTCTTATGATTGTTATTGAAGCATGCTTTCAATTTTTGATTATAATCAAAATAGGGGGAGAAATATTTAAAGCCTACCTTGATTGATTTTAAATATTATCTGGTATGTTTAATGTGTTTGTTAGTATTACAGATAAAACAGGTTATTACAAGGCTTTAAAAGAAAATTTTGATCATCATCAAAAAGGGGGAGATTGTTGAACATTCAAGGACTTGATGTTAGTCTTGATGGACATGAAGCTTCTTGATTTTTATGATGATTCAAGAACACAAGAACGTAGAGAGTTGAAGACTTGTTTTATAGTGTAATAACTCTGTTTTAATTAGATTGAGTCTGTAATATTAGAGTTGAGATAGCCGGTACATAGTCTGCACCTTAGAAGCTTCAAAAAGCTCAAATTTATCAAAGTGGCTTGGCTTTAATCGATTAATTGGTGAAATAATCGATTAAAATAGTGAGAAAAACCATTTTCTGTATCTGCTCACTGGTTTAATCGATTAACACCCCTGTTAATCGATTAATAGGCCTGTTAATTGATTAATAGGTCTTTTAATAGATTAAAACAGAGAGTTTTGGGGTTCTGTTGATTTTGGCTCTGTAATAATCGATTAACTCTTGATTTAATCGATTATTTCAGTCAGATTTCGAATTTTAACTTCAAATCAACCCTATTTTCGAAAACCCTAATTCCAAGACTCTTAGTTTCGAAAATCCCAATTCCCAAACCCTAATTTCTCTACTTAAGCTTCTCCTTGGCACTCAAAAAAGTAGAACAACCTTTTTCATACAAAAGTTAAGTGCTGTAAGTGCCAGAGAACTGTTTGTTGCAAGAAAAAGGGGCTTTTGGAACCTAGTGTGGGCTAGAAGCGATAAGAATCACTAAGTGGAGTTCTTGATGGATTGGGTGTTGTGTCGTCTCTAAGGAAATCTGTTCTTCATCTCTTGTGGATTTCAAGAGAGGTGTTTTCTTTACTTTATCTTTTCAATTGTAAACTATTTGTAACAACTGTGATTATAGTGACAGCGTTAATCCTCTGTTTGAGTGATTAGCAACTGGACGTAGGGTCTTTTGATCCGAACCAGTATAAATCTCCTGTGTAAGATTCTATCTCTACTCTATTTACGTTTACATAGATTTTTAATCGGTAAAATTTGGGGAAAATTTTGAAAACCTAATTTTTGTTAAGAAACCAATTCACCCCTCCCTCTTGGTTTTTGTCCGACCACACGAACATTCCGCTGCGCGATTCTAACAAGTGGTATCAGAGCTTGCTTTGATAGTCATTCAAACTTGTCAAAAATGGTCGGACAAAATCAAACTTTTGCCGAAGGTGCGTCTATCAACAGGCCCCCACTTTTTGCGGGTCAAAATTATCCTTTCTGGAAAGTAAGAATGCAAATCTTTTTAGAGTCTGTTGATAGAGGCGTTTGGGATGCTATTTTAAATGGTCCATATATACCTAAAGTTACTGAGAACGGTGTTGACGTTCCCAAACCTTTTTCTAGATGGACAACGAAAGAAAACAAAAAGCACAATTTGACGTTAGGGCTAGAAATATAATTTCATCTGCTCTAACCCTTGACGAGTTTTACAGGATCTCTGTTTGTAAAAGTGCTCAAGATATGTGGGAAAAACTAAGAGTAACCTATGAAGGAACAAATGATAGTGACTTGATTTTGGAATCAAGTGACTCAGAAATGGAAGCTAACATTTGCTTGTTGGCAAAAGACAATATATCTTTCGACTTTGAGGTTAGTGATTCCGACTCATCTTCAAGTGATGATGAAAATAACTATGATGAACTGCAAAATGCATATGAAGAATTGTTTAATGCTTTTAAGGACTTGAAAAGTGAATATAAAGTTGTGAAGAAGAATTTAAGTAGATCCGAAAAGGAGGTGGAGTCCTTAAAAACGAAAATTGTATGTTTAGAGGAAAAGGAGTCATTAAAAACGAAAATCACATGTTTAGAGGAAAAGGAATCCTTAGTAACGAAAATTGTATGTTTAGATGAGAATGATGATAAGAACTTAGCATGTGCATCTTGTAAAGAGTATGAATATGACATAGATATTCTTAACCATTTGCTAGATAAAGCCGAAAAGGAGATAAGTGATTTTAAGAAGGATAAAATTGTTTTAGCTCAAAATAGTGTAAATCACCAAGTTCCTTTGAAAAATCCTAAAAGGAAAAATAAAAGAGTATGGGTACAAAAAGGAACTAGAACATCTATGGTTAAAGATTCATCATATTCAAAAGTTACATCAAATGCATGCTTTTATTGTATGAAACATGGTCATACCTCAAATAGATGTAAAATTAAACATTTTGGTGTTCCTAAAGGAAAATATATTTGGGTTCCTATAGTTAAATGAATTGTTTGTCTCTTGTATTTATTCAAAGAAAATTGATCATTTAGTATGTTTTAAATAGAATGCTCATTAGGTCAATTATAAAATCAACTCCCTATGAATTATTAAATGGTAGAAAGCCAAATGTTGCTCATTTGAAAATTTTTGGTTGTAAGTGCTTTGTGTTAAATAATGGAAAGGACAACTTAGGAAAATTTGACTCAAAAGCAGATGAGGGCATTTTCTTAGGTTATTCATTAACTAGCAAGGCTTACAGGGTGTTTAATAGAAGAACCTTAAATATTGAAGAATCTATTCATGTTACTTTTGATGAAATTGTAGACCTTGGGGGAAATCCTCTTGAGTCAAATAAAGAACTTGCAGGTGATGATGAGTATATAAGAGAGGCTCTTGATGAATTATATTTGGAAGATAATGAGCCTTCTCAAACACCTGAATTAGCAAAAGAATGACAATCACCAAGAGGACTCTCAATGGACAATATCATTGGTGATATCTCAAAAGGGGTAAGAACTAGAAATATGACTAACTTCTGTATGTCTGTAGCTTTTGTGTCTCAGATAGAACCCAAAAATGTTGAGGAAGCACTCAAAGATGAACAATGGTGCATAGCAATGCAAAAAGAACTTAACCAATTTGAAAGGAATCAAGTTTGGGAATTAATCCCAAGGGAAGAATCACATCAAGTTATTGGAACCAAATGGGTGTTTAGAAATAAACTTGATGAAGATGGAAACATAACAAAGAATAAAGCCAGACTTGTTGCCAAAGGCTATTGTCAGGAGGAAGGTATAGACTATGATGAAACTTATGCTCCTGTTGCCAGGTTAGAGGCTATACGCCTACTTCTTGCTTATGCATCTATGATGAAATTTAAATTATATCAAATGGATGTTAAGAGTGCATTTTTGAATGGTTTTATTAAAGAAGAAGTTTATGTGGAGCAACCCCCTGGATTTGAGGATTTTAGTTATCCTAATCATATTTTTAAATTAAAGAAAGCATTATATGGGTTGAAACAAGCTCCTAGGTCTTGGTATGAAAGGTTAAGTAGTTTCCTAACTTCAAATGTTTTTTCTAGAGGAAAAATTGATTCTACTCTGTTTATAAAGAAAGTTAAAGAACATATCTTATTGGTTCAAGTATATGTTGATGATATTATTTTTGGATCAACTGATAAATCGTTATGTGTAGAATTTGCTAAGATAATGCAGGCAGAGTTTGAAATGTCTATGATGGGAGAATTGACATTCTTCCTTGGACTTCAAATCAAGCAACTTAAAGATGGCATTTTCATCTCTCAAACCAAATACTGCAAAGAGATACTTAAAAAGTTTGGAATGGACACCTCAAAGGAAGCTAACACACCCATGGGAACTTCATGCTATCTAGACAAGGATGAATCAGGTTTGGAAGTTAATCAATCTATGTATAGAGGTATGATAGGTTCACTGTTATACTTAACCGCAAGTAGACCCGATATTATGCATTTTGTCTCGTGTGTGTGCTAGATTTCGAGCTTGTCCAAAAGAATCTCACCTAATTGCAAGTAAAACATATTTTAAAATATTTAAAAGGAACTACTGGTTTTGGTTTATGGTATCCATCTCGATGCTTGTACTAGTTTAATAGGATATTCTGATGCTGATTATGGTGGATGAAAAATTGATAGGAAGAGTACTAGTGGGACATGTCATTTGTTAGGTTCATCCTTAGTATCTTGGCATTCTAAGAAACAGGCATGTGTTGCTTTATCTACCACTGAAGCTGAATATATTGCAGCTGGTAGTTGTTGTGCTCAAATTCTATGGATGAAACAACAACTAGAAGATTATAGTATATTTCTGAATGACATACCTTTAATGTGTGATAATACGAGTGCAATTAATCTTACCAAGAATCCAGTAATGCACTCTAGGACTAAGCATATAGAAATTAAACATCATTTCTTAAGAGATCATATTAGTAAAGGGAACTGTAAAATAGAATACGTTGATACAAAGCATCAATTAGCAGATATATTTACTAAGCCTCTACCCAAGGATAGATTTTATGATCTTAGAAGAGACTTAGGGATACTAGAAATAACTTAAATTCTGCTTAATTAGACAGTTTTTGGATGTTTGTGATGTTATAATTCATTGTGTAGGATGTTCATAGATTATCATGTGCATAAACCTCAAATAATTGATGAACTCTCTGGAATAATCGATTAATTGAAGTTATAATCGATTATTTGCATCCAAAACACCCAAAACATGACATTCCTCTCTGTTTTAATCGATTAACTCGACCATTAATCGATTAAAACCAGTATTAATTGAAGCACTTGTTGGATTTGATGAAGACATATAGAATTTATAGAGTTTAGTTTGTGGGTGTGTAAGTGAATAGGTTATAGGTTTAGAATTTAATCTCTTGATAGTTCAATAGATCTTGTGATAAGCGCCTTGAAATGATGCATCTCATTAAACTTATTTTTCTGCATGAAAAACCAACCTTAAGCATTAAAAGAACAAACTGAGTTTTTCAATCTGTTAAAAAGAAGTTTCAATCTGTTAAAATTACTTAACATAGAAAATGTTCATATACAGTCAAAATTTTAATTGATTGAATCGCAGAATCAACATGTTAAAATGTTCTTAATGATTTTTTCAATTAAAGGTTGCGCATTTTCAATCTGTTGAAAACAAGATCAATCTGTTGAAACAGAGAGATGTTATTTTTCAATTTGGAGTATCTCAGAATTTCAATCTGTTGAAATATTTTTTAATCTGTTGAAACAGAGAGCTATCATTTTTTCTAAAACTGTTTCAATCCATTGAAAACTCGAATCAATCGATTGAATGAAGTTTTAAATAAAATCAATCGATTGAAACATCGTTTTAATTGATTGAAAAGAATTCTGATCGATCATAATTTGATTCTAATCGATCATAACTGGTTCTGATCGGTCATAAAGCTATTATGATCGATCATAACTGATTCTGACCTGTTATATTATTATTCTGATCGATCATCTGTTACTCTAAATCAGTTTTAATCAATTTAGACAATCAGGTTCTCTTTTTTATTCTATAAATACAGTTTTGATTTGTCTATTGAAATATACAATTTGTGAAAACATTTGAGAGCAATCTTAGAGCTATCATATCCGTGACTTTCTCTGTGCATTCAAAAACTGTTCATATCATAAGGTGCTTTGATCAAGATTGTTGTTCATCAAAGAGAGTAAGTTATGAGTTAGAATTGCTTCTGGACTTCTATATTGTTAAAGCTACAGTCCAGGTTTATTCTTTTCATATTCTTGTATAAAGTGTGATTGTGTAGATTGGGTGTTGAATCTGCGACTGGTTACGATGAATCGGATTTGGTTACTTGGGTGGTTATTCAAGAATCTATCTTGTGGGTTTGTGAGATAGTTCTTGGGGTAGATTGGTGTAAATCTACTGGTTGTAATTTTCACTTGGAATTAGTGGAACTTGGCAGATTTGTCAAGAACTGGATGTAGCTCTGGGAAAGAGTGAACCAGTATAAACTTTTGTGTTGTATTTCTGCTTTCATCTCTTTTATTTCTTGTCTATATTCTTGCTGTGATTAAAACCAAATCTACCTAATAGAAGAATTGAATAAAGATAAATCATTCTTCCAAAGAAAGTGTGTTTTGCGAAAAAGTTTTCTAAAGTTCAATTCACCCCCCCTCTTGAACTCAACCATTAATTCTTACATTAATCGATTATTAGCCCAATTTAATCGATTAAATGGGTCTGGTAGTGGTTTAATCGATTAAATTGAGAATTAATCGATTAAACCTGGCAAGTTTGGCTTCCTAGCCGTTGCCAACGAATCTTTTGCACCCTATACACTTTCATATGTCCGTTGGAGTTACTTGATTATAAATAGGGACCTCCATTTCACTTATACTCACTTCTATCTCTTGAAATCAAGCTTTCTTACCTCATTCTATCAATATTGCCTTATTCTCACTTAACTTGTCCTCTTAAAATCTTCTTGTTACTCTCCTAATCCTTAAATGGCCTCATCTTCTCGTGCAAAAATCCCCACTAGAAGAAGATCTGCACCCTCATCTCATTCCCGTCCTAATTCTGTGGAAGGATGGATCTCTGATGCAGATGGGCGAGAAGAATTTCTGTCCTATTGGAAGGAACGTGCTATTATTTCTCCTAAGTTCCTTATTGGTGAGCAGTTCATCAATAGGGGATTCAATTTTCCTAATCTCCTTGAAATTCAAGGAGTTCTCCCTTTAATCCAAATGCAAGGTACGTATTATCCTGACTTAGTTAGGGTATTTTACTCTAGGTTCAAATTTAGAGATCAAATTGCTACCTCTAGAGTAAAGGGTGTCACAATTATTCTTGATGATGATATTTGGGAAAACGTTGCCCACTTTCCTATTAGAGAAGATGCTATTAACGTATATGGTGAGTTAGATGATTTTGACAGGATCTTGGCTTACCGATCTTTTCTGCGAAATCCCTCTATGGAGATTGGGCATCTCCTTCTTGCTGGACTTTTGAAGAAGGAGGAACGCATGATTTTGCACTTACTTGTCTGGATTCTATGTCCCCGGGCTACAAATCATGCTCAATGTTCTTCAATTGATATTCGTATTATTCATGCCATCATGAATAATGAGCCTTTAGATTGGGGCGTTCTTGTCACCATGACTATGTTAAAAACCAAACGTCATCCCACCTTCAAAATTCCATATGCTCTCCTTGTCTCTCGCATCCTTGAATACAAAGGAGTAAATGTCGAACGTGAACAAGATGTATGGACAAATAACTTGAATCGTATGCTAGACAACACATTGATCCAACTACAAATGGTGCGTGTCAACGATATTTATGTTCAGAAGGATGATGTTCCAAATGAAGGTGACAATACTGAAGATTCTGATGAAGATATGCCTCCTGCTGCTGAAGTTCCCTCTGATCAAATCCAAAGTGTTGGAACTTCCTCTGCTCATCATGAAACCCGACAATCCATGGAAGACATGTTAACTGATATGAATCAGAGGATGCATGCATTCTTCACTCTTTCTCGAGTACGACATGAGGAATTAATTCACCGTATATCTGATGTAGATGATAAAGTGTGCCATTTAGAAAATAGATTTGATACACACTTTCATAGTGATGATAGTGAAGAATTTTAAATTTGATTGTTATATTGTAATGAATGCTTATTTCTGCAATAAAATGTTGTGTTCTTTTAATGCTTTGATTGAGGGGGAGTTATCTCCAAGTTATGCATATTTTGAGGGGGAGCTCTTATGATTGTTATTGAAGCATGCTTTCAATTTTTGATTATAATCAAAATAGGGGGAGAAATATTTAAAGCCTACCTTGATTGATTTTAAATATTATCTGGTATGTTTAATGTGTTTGTTAGTATTACAGATAAAACAGGTTATTACAAGGCTTTAAAAGAAAATTTTGATCATCATAAAAAAGGAGGAGATTGTTGGACATTCAAGGACTTGATGTTAGTCTTGATGGACATGAAGCTTGTTGATTTTGATGATGATTCAAGAACACAAGAACGTAGAGAGTTGAAGACTTGTTTTATAGTGTAATAACTCTGTTTTAATTAGATTGAGTCTGTAATATTAGAGTTTGAGATAGCTGGTACATAGTCTGCACCTTAGAAGCTTCAAAAAGCTCAAATTTATCAAAGTGGCTTGGCTTTAATCGATTAATTGGTGAAATAATCGATTAAAACAGTGAGAAAAACCATTTTCTGTATCTGCTCACTGGTTTAATTGATTAACACCCCTGTTAATCGATTAACAGGCCTGTTAATCGATTAATAGGTCTTTTAATCGATTAAAACAGAGAGTTTTGGGGTTCTGTTGATTTTGGCTCCGTAATAATCGATTAACTCTTGATTTAATCGATTATTTCAGTCAGATTTCGAATTTTAACTTTAAATCAACCCTATTTTCGAAAACCCTAATTCTAAGACTCCTAGTTTCGAAAATCCCAATTCCCAAACCCTAATTTCTCTACTTAAGCTTCTCCTTGGCACTCAAAAAAGTAGAACAACCTTTTTCATACAAAAGTTAAGTGCTGTAAGTGCCAGAGAACTGTTTGTTGCAAGAAAAAGGGGCTTTTGGAACCTGGTGTGGGCTAGAAGCGATAAGAATCACTAAGTGGAGTTCTTAGTGGATTGTGTGTTGTGCCGTCTCTAGGGAAATGTGTTCTTCATCTCTTGTGGATTTCAAGAGAGGTGTTTTCTTTACTTTATCTTTTCAATTGTAAACTGTTTGTAACAACTGTGATTATAGTGACAGCGTTAATCCTCTGTTTGAGTGATTAGCAACTGGACGTAGGGTCTTTTGATCCGAACCAGTATAAATCTCCTGTGTAAGATTCTATCTCTACTCTATTTACGTTTACACAGATTTTTAATCGGTAAATTTTGGGGAAAATTTTGAAAACCTAATTTTTGTTAATAAACCAATTCACCCCTCCCTCTTGGTTTTTGTCCGACCACACGAACATTCCGCTGCGCGATTCTAACAAGTGGTATCAGAGCTTGCTTTGATAGTCATTCAAAGTTGTCGAAAATGGTCAGACAAAATCAAACTTTTGCCGAAGGTGCGTCTATCAATAGGCCCCCACTTTTTGTGGGTCAAAATTATCCTTTCTGGAAAGTAAGAATGCAAATCTTTTTAGAGTCTGTTGATAGAGGCGTTTGGGATGCTTTTTTAAACGGTCCATATATTCCTAAAGTTACTGAGAACGGTGTTGACGTTCCCAAACCTTTTTCTAGATGGACAACGAAAGAAAACAGAAAAGCACAATTTGACGTTAGGGCTAGAAATATAATTTCATCTGCTCTAACCCTTGACGAGTTTTACAGGATCTCTGTTTGTAAAAGTGCTCAAGATATGTGGGAAAAACTAAGAGTAACCTATGAAGGAACAGATGATAGTGACTTGATTTTGGAATCAAGTGACTCAGAAATGGAAGCTAACATTTGCTTGTTGGCAAAAGACAATATATCTTTCGACTTTAAGGTTAGTGATTCCGACTCATCTTCAAGTGATGATGAAAATAACTATGATGAACTGCAAAATGCATATGAAGAATTGTTTAATGCTTTTAAGGACTTGAAAAGTGAATATAAAGTTGTGAAGAAGAATTTAAGTAGATCCGAAAAGGAGGTGGAGTCCTTAAAAACGAAAATTGTATGTTTAGATGAGAATGATGATAAGAACTTAGCATGTGCATCTTGTAAAGAGTATGAATATGACATAGATATTCTTAACCATTTGCTAGATAAAGCCGAAAAGGAGATAAGTGATTTTAAGAAGGATAAAATTGTTTTAGCTCAAAATAGTGTAAATCACCAAGTTCCTTTGAAAAATCCTAAAAGGAAAAATAAAAGAGTATGGGTACAAAAAGGAACTAGAACATCTATGGTTAAAGATTCATCATATTCAAAAGTTACATCAAATGCATGCTTTTATTGTATGAAACATGGTCATACCTCAAATAGATGTAAAATTAAACATTTTGGTGTTCCTAAAGGAAAATATATTTGGGTTCCTATAGTTAAATGAATTGTTTGTCTCTTGTATTTATTCAAAGAAAATTGATCATTTAGTATGTTTTAAATAGAATGCTCATTAGGTCAATTATAAAATCAACTCCCTATGAATTATTAAATGGTAGAAAGCCAAATGTTGCTCATTTGAAAATTTTTGGTTGTAAGTGCTTTGTGTTAAATAATGGAAAGGACAACTTAGGAAAATTTGACTCAAAAGCCGATGAGGGCATTTTCTTAGGTTATTCATTAACTAGCAAGGCTTACAGGGTGTTTAATAGAAGAACCTTAAATATTGAAGAATCTATTCATGTTACTTTTGATGAAATTGTAGACCTTGGGGGAAATCCTCTTGAGTCAAATAAAGAACTTGCAGGTGATGATGAGTATATAAGAGAGGCTCTTGATGAATTATATTTGGAAGATAATGAGCCTTCTCAAACACCTGAATTAGCAAAAGAATGACAATCACCAAGAGGACTCTCAATGGACAATATCATTGGTGATATCTCAAAAGGGGTAAGAACTAGAAATATGACTAACTTCTGTATGTCTGTAGCTTTTGTGTCTCAGATAGAACCCAAAAATGTTGAGGAAGCACTCAAAGATGAACAATGGTGCATAGCAATGCAAAAAGAACTTAACCAATTTGAAAGGAATCAAGTCTGGGAATTAATCCCAAGGGAAGAATCACATCAAGTTATTGGAACCAAATGGGTGTTTAGAAATAAACTTGATGAAGATGGAAACATAACAAAGAATAAAGCCAGACTTGTTGCCAAAGGCTATTATCAGGAGGAAGGTATAGACTATGATGAAACTTATGCTCCTGTTGCCAGGTTAGAGGCTATACGCCTACTTCTTGCTTATGCATCTATGATGAAATTTAAATTATATCAAATGGATGTTAAGAGTGCATTTTTGAATGGTTTTATTAAAGAAGAAGTTTATGTGGAGCAACCCCCTGGATTTGAGGATTTTAGTTATCCTAATCATATTTTTAAATTAAAGAAAGCATTATATGGGTTGAAACAAGCTCCTAGGTCTTGGTATGAAAGGTTAAGTAGTTTCCTAACTTCAAATGATTTTTCTAGAGGAAAAATTGATTCCACTCTGTTTATAAAGAAAGTTAAAGAACATATCTTATTGGTTCAGGTATATGTTGATGATATTATTTTTGGATCAACTGATAAATCGTTATGTGTAGAATTTGCTAAGATAATGCAGGGAGAGTTTGAAATGTCTATGATGGGAGAATTGACATTCTTCCTTGGACTTCAAATCAAGCAACTTAAAGATGGCATTTTCATCTCTCAAACCAAATACTGCAAAGAGATACTTAAAAAGTTTGGAATGGACACCTCAAAGGAAGCTAACACACCCATGGGAACTTCATGCTATCTAGACAAGGATGAATCAGGTTTGGAAGTTAATCAATCTATGTATAGAGGTATGATAGGTTCACTCGTTATACTTAACCGCAAGTAGACCCGATATTATGCATTCTGTCTGTGTGTGTGCTAGATTTCGAGGCTTGTCCAAAAGAATCTCACCTAATTGCAGTAAAACATATTTTAAAATATTTAAAAGGAACTACTGGTTTTGGTTTATGGTATCCATCTGATGCTTGTACTAGTTTAATAGGATATTCTGATGCTGATTATGGTGGATGAAAAATTGATAGGAAGAGTACTAGTGGGACATGTCATTTGTTAGGTTCATCCTTAGTATCTTGGCATTCTAAGAAACAGGCATGTGTTGCTTTATCTACCACTGAAGCTGAATATATTGCAGCTGGTAGTTATTGTGCTCAAATTTTGTGGATGAAACAACAACTAGAAGATTATAGTATATTTCTGAATGACTTACCTTTAATGTGTGATAATACGAGTGCAATTAATCTTACCAAGAATCCAGTAATGCACTCTAGGACTAAGCATATAGAAATTAGACATCATTTCTTAAGAGATCATATTAGTAAAGGGAACTGTAAAATAGAATACGTTGATACAAAGCATCAATTAGCAGATATATTTACTAAGCCTCTACCCAAGGATAGATTTTATGATCTTAGAAGAGACTTAGGGATACTAGAAATAGCTTAAATTCTGCTTAATTAGACAGTTTTTGGATGTTTGTGATGTTATAATTCATTGTGTAGGATGTTCATAGATTATCATGTGCATAAACCTCAAATAATTGATGAACTCTCTGGAATAATCGATTAATTGAAGTTATAATCGATTATTTGCATCCAAAACACCCAAAACATGACATTCCTCTCTGTTTTAATCGATTAACTCGACCATTAATCGATTAAAACCAGTATTAATTGAAGCACTTGTTGGATTTGATGAAGACATATAAAATTTATAGAGTTTAGTTTGTGGGTGTGTAGGTGAATAGGTTATAGGTTTAGAATTTAATCTCTTGATAGTTCAATAGATCTTGTGATAAGCGCCTTGAAATGATGCATCTCATTAAACTTATTTTTCTGCATGAAAAACCAACCTTAAGCATTAAAAGAACAAACTGAGTTTTTCAATCTGTTAAAAAGAAGTTTCAATCGTTAAAATTACTTAACATAGAAAATGTTCATATACAGATCAAAATTTTAATTGATTGAATCGCAGAATCAACATGTTAAAATGTTCTTAATGATTTTTTCAATTAAAGGTTGCGCATTTTCAATCTGTTGAAAACAAGATCAATCTGTTGAAACAGAGAGATGTTATTTTTCAATTTGGAGTATCTCGAATTTCAATCTGTTGAAATATTTTTTAATCTGTTGAAACAGAGAGCTATCATTTTTTCTAAAACTGTTTCAATCCATTGAAAACTCGAATCAATCGATTGAATGAAGTTTTAAATAAAATCAATCGATTGAAACATCGCTTTAATTGATTGAAAAGAATTCTGATCGATCATAATTTGATTCTAATCGATCATAATCGGTTCTGATCGGTCATAAAGCTATTATGATCGATCATAACTGATCTGACTTGTTATATTATTATTCTGATCGATCATCTCGTTACTCTAAATCAGCTTTAATCAATTTAGACAATCGAGTTCTCTTTTTTATTCTATAAATACAGCTTTTGATTTGTCTATTGAAATATACAATTTGTGAAAACATTTGAGAGCAATCTTAGAGCTATCATATCCGTGACTTTCTCTCGTGCATTCAAAAACTGTTCATATCATAAGGTGCTTTGATCAAGATTGTTGTTCATCAAAGAGAGTAAGTTATGAGTTAGAATTGCTTCGGACTTCTATATTGTTAAAGCTACGAGTCCGGGTTTATTCTTTTCATATTCTTGTATAAAGTGTGATTGTGTAGATTGGGTGTTGAATCTGACCGGTTACGATGAATCGGATTTGGTTATTGGGTGGTTATTCAAGAATCTATCTTGTGGGTTTGTGAGATAGTTCTTGGGGTAGATTGGTGTAAATCTACCTGGTTGTAATTTTCACTTGGAATTAGTGGAACTTGGCAGATTTGTCAAGAACTCGGATGTAGCTCGGGAAAGAGTGAACCAAGTATAAACTTTTGTGTTGTATTTCGCTTTCATCTCTTTTATTTCTTGTCTATATTCTTGCTGTGATTAAAACCAAATCTACCTAATAGAAGAATTGAATAAAGATAAATCATTCTTCCAAAGAAAGTGTGTTTTGCGAAAAAGTTTTCTAAAGTTCAATTCACCCCCCTCTTGAACTCAACCATTAATTCTTACATTAATCGATTACCAGCCCAATTTAATCGATTAAATGGGTCTGGTAGTGGTTTAATCGATTAAATTGAGAATTAATCGATTAAACCTGGCAAGTTTGGCTTCCTAGCCGTTGCCAACGGATCTTTTGCACCCTATACACTTTCATATGTCTGTTGGAGTTGCTTGATTATAAATAGGGACCTCCATTTCACTTCTACTCACTTCTATCTCTTGAAATCAAGCTTTCTTGCCTCATTCTATCAATATTGCCTTATTCTCACTTAACTTGTCCTCTTAAAATCTTCTTGTTACTCTCCTAATCCTTAAATGGCCTCATCTTCTCGTGCAAAAATCCCCACTAGAAGAAGATCTGCACCCTCATCTCCCGTCCTAATTCTGTGGAAGGATGGATCTCTGATGCAGATGGGCGACAAGAATTTCTGTCCTATTGGAAGGAACGTGCTATTATTTCTCCTAAGTTCCTTATTGGTGAGCAGTTCATCAATAGGGGATTCAATTTTCCTAATCTCCTTGAAATTCAAGGAGTTCTCCCTTTAATCCAAATGCAAGGTACGTATTATCCTGACTTAGTTAGGGTATTTTACTCTAGGTTCAAATTTAGAGATCAAATTGCTACCTCTAGAGTAAAGGGTGTCACAATTATTCTTGATGATGATATTTGGGAAAACGTTGCCCACTTTCCTATTAGAGAAGATGCTATTAACGTATATGGTGAGTTAGATGATTTTGACAGGATCTTGGCTTACCGATCTTTTCTGCGAAATCCCTCTATGGAGATTGGGCATCTCCTTCTTGCTGGACCTTTGAAGAAGGAGGAACGCATGATTTTGCACTTACTTGTCTGGATTCTATGTCCCCGGGCTACAAATCATGCTCAATGTTCTTCAATTGATCTTCGTATTATTCATGCCATCATGAATAATGAGCCTTTAGATTGGGGCGTTCTTGTCACCATGACTATGTTAAAAACCAAACGTCATCCCACCTTCAAAATTCCATATGCTCTCCTTGTCTCTCGCATCCTTGAATACAAAGGAGTAAATGTCGAAGGTGAACAAGATGTACGGACAAATAACTTGAATAGTATGCTAGATAGCACATTGATCCAACTACAAATGGTGCGTGTCAACGATATTTATGTTCACAAGGATGATGTTCCAAATGAAGGTGACAATATTGAAGATTCTGATGAAGATATGCCTCCTGCTGCTGAAGTTCCCTCTGATCAAATCCAAAGTGTTGGAACTTCCTCTGCTCATCATGAAACCCGACAATCCATGGAAGACATGTTAACTGATATGAATCAGAGGATGCATGAATTCTTCACTCTTTCTGGAGTACGACATGAGGAATTAATTCACTGTATATCTGATGTAGATGATAAAGTGTGCCATTTAGAAAATAGATTTGATACACACTTTCATAGTGATGATAGTGAAGAATTTTAAATTTGATTGTTATATTGTAATGAATGCTTATTTCTGCAATAAAATGTTGTGTTCTTTTAATGCTTTGATTGAGGGGGAGTTATCTCCAAGTTATGCATATTTTGAGGGGGAGCTCTTATGATTGTTATTGAAGCATGCTTTCAATTTTTGATTATAATCAAAATAGGGGGAGAAATATTTAAAGCCTACCTTGATTGATTTTAAATATTATCTGGTATGTTTAATGTGTTTGTTAGTATTACAGATAAAACAGGTTATTACAAGGCTTTAAAAGAAAATTTTGATCATCATCAAAAAGGGGGAGATTGTTGAACATTCAAGGACTTGATGTTAGTCTTGATGGACATGAAGCTTGTTGATTTTGATGATGATTCAAGAACACAAGAACGTAGAGAGTTGAAGACTTGTTTTATAGTGTAATAACTCTGTTTTAATTAGATTGAGTCTGTAATATTAGAGTTTGAGATAGTCGGTACATAGTCTGCACCTTAGAAGCTTCAAAAAGCTCAAATTTATCAAAGTGGCTCAGCTTTAATCGATTAATTGGTGAAATAATCGATTAAAACAGTGAGAAAAACCATTTTCTGTATCTGCTCACTGGTTTAATCGATTAACACCCCTGTTAATTGATTAATAGGTCTTTTAATCGATTAAAACAGAGAGTTTTGGGGTTCTGTTGATTTTGGCTCTGTAATAATCGATTAACTCTTGATTTAATCGATTATTTCAGTCAGATTTCGAATTTTAACTTCAAATCAACCCTATTTTCGAAAACCCTAATTCCAAGACTCCTAGTTTCGAAAATCCCAATTCCCAAACCCTAATTTCTCTACTTAAGCTTCTCCTTGCACTCAGAAAAGTAGAACAACCTTTTTCATACAAAAGTTAAGTGTTGTAAGTGCCAGAGAACTGTTTGTTGCAAGAAAAAGGGGCTTTTGGAACCTGGTGTGGGCTAGAAGCGATAAGAATCACTAAGTGGAGTTCTTAGTGGATTGTGTGTTGTGCCGTCTCTAGGGAAAGCTGTTCTTCATCTCTTGTGGATTTCAAGAGAGGTGTTTTCTTTACTTTATCTTTTCAATTGTAAACTGTTTGTAACAACTATGATTATAGTGACAACATTAATCCTCTGTTTGAGTGATTAGCAACTGGACGTAGGGTCTTTTGATCCGAACCAGTATAAATCTCCTGTGTAAGATTCTATCTCTACTCTATTTACGTTTACACAGATTTTTAATCGGTAAAATTTGGGGAAAATTTTGAAAACCTAAATTTTGTTAAGAAACCAATTCACCCCCCCTCTTAGTTTTTGTCCGACCACGCGAACATTCCGCTGCACGATTCTAACAGGTACCGACGATGTAAAAAGAGCAGGAAGAATTCATTGATCCAAGAATATGAGATGTTCCAGATGCAACAAGGGGAAACAATCTTTGACGTTCAAAAGTGTTTCACACATATTGTGAACCATCTCACCGGGTTAGGTAAAATTTTTGATGTTGGTGAATTAAATGTAAAAATTCTGAAATCTTTGGATAGGAAATGGCAACCTAAGGTGACGGCCATCACGGAGTCACAAAATCTTGCAACAATGTCTATGGCAGCGCTCTTTGGAAAGTTGAGAGAACACGAACTTGAACTTGGAAGGCTAAATGATGAAGAAGGCCAACATCAAAAGAGGAACCTAGCCTTCAAAACTGAAATTTCCAAGAGTAAGAACAAGAAGGAAGAAGAAGACTCTGAAATTGAGTCTTATGATAAATAAATTTACCAAGTTCATGAAAGCCAAAGGGAAGCAACCATTCAAAGGTAAGGGAAAGGTAAGAGAAAGTACTTCTTTAAATATTAAATGTTATGGTTGTGGTGAAACAGGACATGTAAAAACCGAATTTCCAAATAAGAAGAATGAAGATCATAAAGGCAAGAAATTCTTCAAGAAGAAAACCTACATTGCTTGGGATGATAGTGACTCAAGTTCGGAATCAAGTGATTCAGAAATTGAAGCCAATATTTGCTTAATGGCAAAAGACAACATATCTTCCGACTTTGAGGTTAGTGATTCCGACTCTTCCTCAAGTGATGATGAAAATGACTTTGATGCTTTACAAAATTCATATGAAGAATTGTTTACTGCTTTTAAGGACTTGAAGAATGAATATAAATCTTTAAAGAAGTGTTTGATTAAATTCGAAAAAGAGGTGGAAGCCTTAAAAATGAAAATTGTATGTTTAGAGGAAAAGGAAACCTTGAAAACGAAAATTGTATGTTTAGAAGAAAAAGATAATGAGAATATAGCATGTGCATCATGTAAAGAGTATGAACATGATATTGATATACTTAGTCATTTGCTTGATAAAGGTAAAGAGGAAATAAGTGATAATTATAAGGATAAAATTGTTATTGTTCAAAATAGAGAAAATTATCATGTTCCTTTGAAAAAGCCTAAAATTAAAAATAGAAGAGTATGGGTTGAAAAAGGAACTAAAACTTCAATAGTTAGAAATGTATCATATTCAAATAGTACATCTAATGCATGCTTTTATTGTATGAAACATGGTCTCACTTCAAATAGATGTAGAATTAAACATTTTGGTGTACCTAAAGGAAAACATGTTTGGGTTCCTATAGTGAAATAACTTGTTTGCCTCTAACCCCAAGGACCCAAAAGTTATGTGGACCTAAGATTACTATGTTCTTGTTTTGTAGGAAACTTCCAAATCCAGAAAGTCTATGTGGTATCTTGATAGTAGATGTTCAAAACATATGACCAGAGACAAAACGAAATTTGTAAGTTTCAAAGCCAAAGAACAAGGATATGTAACCTATGGGGACAACAACAAAGGAAATATACTTGGAATTGGAAACATTGGTGGTGCAAATACTTTGGAGACAAAGGATGTGCTTCTTGTTGAAGGGCTAAAGCATAATCTCCTAAGTATAAGTCAACTTTGTGACAAAGGATTAAAGGTAATCTTTGAAAGCAAATTTTGTACCATACATTTGATAGATTCCGAAAATATAACTTTGAAAGGCATTAGACATAATAATATCTATTTGATTGATTTGGATTGTGTACATAATACTAGTATAACATGTTTAGTTGCTAAGGAAGAAAACCCATGGTTATGGCATAAGAGAGCAGCTCATATAAATATGAATCAATTAACAAATTAATATCAAAGGACTTAGTTGTTGGTTTGCATAAGTTAAAGTTTGAAAAAGATAGATTATGTGATGCATGTCAAAAAGGTAAACAAGTAAAATCATCCTTTAGATCTAAAACTGTTATTTCCACATCAAAACCTTTAGAACTATTACACTTAGATTTATTTGGTCCATCTAGGATAAAAAGTTTTGGTGGAAATTATTATGCTCTTGTGATTGTTGATGATTTTTCTAGATATACTTGGACATTTTTCTTAACATTAAAAAGTGAAGCTTTTAAGGTCTTTAGGAAGTTTGCAAAGCAAATTCAAAATGAGAAAGACTTAAGAATTAAGGTGTTAAGAAGTGACCATGGTGGAGAATTTCAAAATGAATGGTTTGAAAATTATTGTGAGGAAAATGATATTTTACATAATTTTTCTGCACTTAGGACTCCCCAACAAAATGGTGTAGTAGAAAGGAAAAATAGGTCACTAGAGGAACTTGCTAGAATAATGTTGAATGAATCAAATGTTCCTAAGTATTTTTGGGCTGATGCTGTAAGTACTGCATGTTATGTATTGAATAGAATGCTTATTAGGCCAATTATAAAATCAACTCCTTATGAACTGTTAAATGGTAGAAAGCCAAATGTTGCTCATTTAAAAATATTTGGATGTAAATGCTTTGTTTTAAATAATGGAAAATATAACTTGGGAAAATTTGACTCAAAAGACGATGAGGGCATTTTCCTAGGTTATTCACTAACTAGCAAAGCATATAGAGTGTTTAATAGAAGAACTTTAAATGTTGAAGAATTTGTACATGTCACCTTTGATGAAATTGTAGACCTTGAGGGAAATCCTCTTGAGTAAAATAAAGAACTTACAGGTGATGATGAGTACATAAGAGAGGCTCTAGAAGAAATGTACTTGAATGAGAACGAGCCATCTCAACCAACTGAATTAGCAAAAGAGTGGCAATCACCAAGAGGACTTTCAATGGACAATATAATTGGTGATATCTCAAAAGGGTAAGAACTAGAAATATGACAAATTTCTATATGTCTGTAGCTTTTGTTTCATAGATAGAACCCAAAAGTGTTGAAGAAGCTCTTAAAGATGACCAATGGTGCATAGCAATGCAAGAAGAACTTAATCAATTTGAAAGGAATCAAGTCTGGGAATTAATTCCAAGAGAAGAATCACATCAAGTAATTGGAACAAAATGGGTATTTACAAACAAACTTGATGAAGATGGAAATATAACAAAGAATAAAGCCAGACTTGTTGCCAAAGGTTACTGTCAAGAGGAGGGTATTGATTATGATGAAACTTAAGCTCCTGTTGCCAGGTTAGATGTTATACGCCTACTTCTTGCTTATGCCTCATTGATGAAATTTAAATTATATCAAATGGATGTTAAAAGTGCATTTTTGAATGGGTTTATCAAAGAGAAAGTATATGTGGAACAACCCCTTGGATTTGAAGATTTTAAATATCCCAACCATATTTTTAAATTGAAGAAAGCGTTATATGGTTTCAAACAAGCTCCTAGGTCTTGGTATGAAAGATTGAGTAGTTTTCTAACTTCAAATGATTTTTCTAGAGGAAAAATTGATTCCACTTTATTTATTAAGAAAGTAAAAGAACATATCTTATTAGTACAAGTATATGTTGATGATATCATTTTTAGATCAACTGATAATTCCTTGTGTGCAGAATTTTCTAAGATAATGCAGGGTGAATTTGAAATGTCAATGATGGGAGAATTAACGTTCTTCCTTGGACTTCAAATTAAACAACTCAAAGATGGAATTTTTGTGTCTCAAACCAAATACTGTAAAGAGATTCTCAAGAAATTTGGAATGGACACTTCAAAGGAAGCTAACACACCCATGGGAACTTCATGCTATTTAGACAAGGATGAATCAAGTTTGGAAATAAATCAATCTATGTATAGAGGTATGATAGGTTCACTATTATACTTAACTGCAAGTAGACCTGATATTATGCATTCCGTTTGTGTGTGTGCTAGATTTCAAGCATGTCCAAAAGAATCTCATTTAACTATAGTAAAAAGAAATTTAAAATATTTAAAAGGAACTACATGATTTGGTTTATGGTATCCATCTGAAGCTTCTCCTAGTTTAATAGGATATTCTGATGCTGATTATGGTGGATGTAAAATAGATAGAAATAGTACTAGTGGAACATGTCATTTGTTAGGATCATCCTTAGTGTCTTGGCATTCTAAGAAACAAGCATGTGTTGCTTTATCCACTATTGAAACTAAATATATTGCAGCTGGTAATTGTTGTGCTCAAATTTTATGGATAAAACAACAATGAGAAGAATATAGTATCTTTCTAAGTGATATTCCATTGATGTGTGATAATACAAGTGCAATAAACCTTACTAAGAATCAAGTAATGCACTCTAGAACTAAGAATATAGAGATTAGACATCACTTCTTAAGAGATCATATTAGTAAAGGAAATTGTAAAATCAAATATGTTGATACAAAGCACCAATTAGTAGATATTTTTACTAAACCTCTTCCCAAAGATAGATTCTATGATCTTAGAAGAGACTTAGGAATATTAGAAATAGCTTAAAATCTGCTTAACTAATCAATTTTTGCATGATTGTATTATAATAATCGATTACATAGGGTTTTAATCGATTATCATGTGTCTAAATCTTAAAAATTTAATGATCTCTCTAGAATAATCGATTATTTGAAGCAATAATCGATTATCTACTCATTTAATCGATTAACAGCATCAGTTAATCGATTAATTAGTTTTGTTGATGTTTTAATCGATTAACTGAAGATTTAATCGATTAAATTGGGACGTTTTGATGAACTAGCCGTTTGAAACGGCTATTTTGGCACTCCTTCATCCAAATATGACCTTTTATGACCGTTTCTCTTGTTCTCTATATATAGGAAAGCTTCATTTCACATCTCCACACCTAAAATCCTTGAATCAAAGCATTCTTGCATCATTCAAGCTCTCTTGCTTTCTCACAAACTCACTTGCCTTCAAAACTCTTTTGTTTTCTTTCCTTCTAATCTTGATGGCTTCCTCATCTTGTGCTAAGATCCTCACAAGAAGAAGATCCACTCCTGCTTCTCATCCCCGTCCAAATTCTGTTGAAGGATGGATCTCAGACGATGAAGGTAGACAATAATTTCTCACCTTTTGGAAGGAAAGGGGTATCATCACTCCAAAATATATTATTGGTGATCAATTCATCAATAAGGGATTTAATTTTCCCAATCTTCTTGAAATTCAAGGTGTCCTCCCATTCATCCAAATGCAAGGTACTTACTACCCTTATTTAGTTAGGGTATTCTATTCTCGTTTTAAATTTAGAGATCATGTAGCCACTTCTCGAGTCAAGGGTGTGACTATCATCCTTGACGATGATATATGGGAAAATATTGCCCACTTTAATGTAAGAGAAGATGCTATCAATATTTTTGCGGAGTTAGAAGATTTTGATAGAATTATGGCTTATCTCTCATTTCTCCACAACCCCTCCATGGAAATTGAGCGACTTCTAATGGGCGACCCATTAAAGAATGAGGAACGCTTGCTACTGCATCTCATTGTCTAGATTTTATGTCCCCGGGCAACCAACCATGCCCAATGCTCATCTATTGATCTTCACATTATTCATGCCATCATGAATAATGAGCCTATCGACTGGGGTAGTCTGGTCACCATGACCATGCTTAAAGCCAAGCGTCATCCTACTTTCAAAATTCCATATGCTCTTCTTATTTCTCGTATTTTAGAATACAAAGGAGTGAATGTTGAAGGAGAGCAAAGGGTCAGGATGATAAATTGAAATCGCATGCTTGACAGTACACTCACTCAGTTACAAATGGTGTGTGTCAATGGAATCTACGTGCACAAAGATGATGCTCCCAACACGACTGAAAATGCTGAAGATACTGATGAAGAGATGCCTGCTGCTGAATATCCTACTGAAAATATACATACTGTTGGGACATCATCTGCCCCTCCTACATCCCATCAATCAATGGAAGATATGCTCTTTGATATGAATCAAAGAATGCAAGAATTCTTCACTATCTCCGAAGAACGACATCAGGAAATCATTCGCCATATCTCAGATGTAGATGATATGGTTTGTAACTTAGAGGATAGATTTGATGCTCAATTCAACAGTGATGCAAGTGAAGAGATTTAATCTCTTCCTCATATCCTATTGTTTGTAATTACTTTAATTTATGGAATAAAATTAGTATTTTTTTTTGCTTTGTTTGAGGGGGAGCTATATATATATATATATATATATATATATATATATATATATATATATATATATATATATATCTTATGCACTTATTGAGGGGGAGCTTTCATTTTTTGATCATAATAAAAATAGGGGGAGAAATTGATTAAAGCCTCTTATGTTTATTAAATTTAAATTTTATTTGGTATGTCTAATGTTTTTGTTAGTTGTGACAGATAAAACAAGTTATTACAAAGGGATTTAAAGGAAATTTTGATCATCATAAAAAAGGGGGAGATGGTTGAACATACAAGGATATGAATGTTGAACGTACAAGGATTTGAAGCTTGTAGATTTTGATGATGATACAAGAATAAAGGACTTAAAGATTTGAAGACTTGTAATGTTATGTAATAACTCTGTTTTTATGATTTTGAGTCTGTAATATTAGAGTCTAAGATATCCAACACATAGTCCACTCTTTAAAGGCTATTAAAACTCATTTTTATCAAAAACATACTGGATTAAACGATTAAATGGCAGGATAATCGATTATTACAGAGAGAAAACCATTTTCAACATCTGCTCTCTAGAATAATCGATTAAACACCCTGTTAATCGATTAACTAGGCTGTTAATTGATTAAATGCCCTGTTAATCGATTAACTGGAGCTGTTTTGGGTTCTCTGCGAATTTGGCTTTGGAATAATCGATTAACACTCAAGATAATCGATTATTTCAGTCAGATATGTGTTTTAAAATTCAAAATTGGACCAAGTTTCGAAAACCCTATTCTCAATTCATCTGTTTTCGAAAACCCCCAATTCCCAAACCCTAATCTCTCTACTTAAGGTTCTCTAAGGCTCTCTATAAAAAGAACAACCTTTTTCAAAAAAAAGTTAAGAGCTGTGACTGCCAGAGAACTATTTGTTGGGAGGAAAAAGGGGCTTTTGAAACCTAGTGTGGGCTAGAAGCGATGAGAATCACTAAGTGGGTTTTCTTGGTGGATTGTGTGTTGTGCCGTCTCTAGGAAAAGCTGTTCTTCATCCTTTGTAGATTCAAAGGAGGTGTTCATCTCTTGTGTGACTCAAGAGAGGTGTATTCTTTACCTTATCTTTTCATTTGTAATCTGTTTGTATAACTGTGATTATAGTGACAACGTTAATCATCTGTTTGAGTGATTAACAACTGGATGTAGGGTCTTTTGATCCGAACCAGTATAAATCGACTGTGTAATCCTCTATCACTTCTCTATTTACTTTACACAACATTTTAATCGGTGAATTTTGGGAAAAAATTTTAAAACCCAAATTTTTGTTTAAGAAACCAATTCACCCCCCCCCCCTCTTGGTTTTTGTCCATAAACGCAAACATTCCGCTGCGCGATTCTAACAGAGTAGCTGCCTCCAGTGACTACGAGGAGTGGAGAAGAAATAGAGGGATGTCACAACCATCTGCCTCACCTTTTGCGTTTTCAAATAGTGAAGAGTTGAAAACCCAAGTCGATGCCTTGACCCGAAGGATAGAAATCATGGGAGCCCAGATGAGGGCCCTTGAAGAAAGAGAGCAATAATCTATCCTCACCATAGATGGTCTACAGAGGCAATGCAAGAAGAAGGATCATGAGATAGAGCGCCTCAAGGATCAATGTGTTGATTCTAACGAGCAAGTTATCCGAGCATCCAAAGCTGCCAGAACCAGCTCGGATAACCAACTTCAGGAAATAACTGCCAAATTAGCACGCCTTGAGGCCGAATGTGCAAAACAGGCTCAAACGATCAAGGAGTTACTACAAGACCTCACAAGGACTCGGTCTGAAATACGCCAAGAGCGGGAGGCCAACCAGAGACTCAATAGGAGTCTCACTGAGCTACGCTACAAAGAAAAATATGGGTTAGCTCAGTATGGTCAAGTACTACGAGAAAAGGACTGAGCCCTTGCAAACCTCGACGAGCTACAGGCCTTGGTCGTCCATCGGGAGGCGAAGATCAAAGAGGCTCAGAAGTATAGCGAAGATATGAGCCAGGCAGTCTAAAAGCAAATCGAAGCACTCGCTCATCACGTCCGGGAAGCCGAAAGAGAGTTGCATAGAGATCAAGACCCGCCTGTGGGTTTCTTTAGGCTTTTCCGTTTCTGTCAAAAATTGTTTCGTAGCGTGGAATAGGGGAATGTACACTTTCTATGAATAAATAAAATTTCTTTATTCAATAGTTGTATACTTGCATGCATGTCATTCATTTGCATATTTTATTTCCCCTCCTTAACTTTTAATAAATAAGATAATAAAAAGGAAGGATTAACTAACAAGTCTTCCAATCAAAAGGATTGAGAGAAAACCGCACTTAATCAAGTTCTCCCCAACAGTCAATTCACCACAAGAGGATATTAAGCCTTGGCCGTTGGTTCTCAAAGTCAATAAGGAAGAGGAGGCAAGGACACCTATGCGACTATTTATGCCTCGTCCTTTCCCCTATGAATCAAATAAAGTTGTACAGTGGAGATATGGGGAATCTTCACCAATAAAGGAGGATATCTCCAATATAGTCGACATTGGGGTCATGACCAGAAGGGGAAGGATATACTCTCCCAAGGAATTGCAGGAGGATGCCCCCAAGAATAAAGGGAAAAATAAATAGAACGAAGAAAGCGAAAAGAAAGAATCCAAGGAGGAGACTGACAAATTACTCCAGTTCATAAGGCAAAGCGAGTATTCGATTATCGACCAACTCAATCATACACCTGCAAAGATAACTTTGATATCTCTAATGATGAGTTCGGAATTGCATAGAAACACCTTGATGAAGGTTTTGAGCGAAGCGCATGTACCTCATAATATATCCCAAGAAAAAGTTGAGAGGATCATCGGTCACATTACGGCTAGCGACCACCTCACCTTCACAGATGAAGAGCTCCCCCTAGAGGGGTCAAGCCACAACAAGCCCTTGCACATTTCTATCAAGTGCAAGGAGTATCTCATCGCCAAAGTTTTTGTGGATAACGGGTCATCCTTGAACGTGATGCCCAAGTGCACACTTGACAAGTTGACTATTCAAGGAACCCGCTTGCACCCAAGCAGCACTATCGTTCGAGCCTTTGACAGATCCAGACGAGAAGTAGTGGGAGAAGTCAATCTGCCAATCCAAGTCGGACCCACTATCTTCAACGTTGATTTTCACATAATGGATATTACTCCAACATACAGTTGTCTCCTCGGTAGGCCTTGGATTCATGACGCTAAGGTAGTGCCTTCAACGCTCCACCAAAAAGTTAAATTTATAGTAGATGACAAACTGGTCACGGTCCAAGCAGAAGATGATATCCTGATCAGTGGACCGTCTACCCAACCTTATGTGGATGCGGCTGAAGAGGCCCTTGAAACATCTTTTCAAGCGCTTGAAATTTCCAGTATAGAGAGACTTCCCAATAATACAAAGGTAGCCTGCATGATGATGAAGCATGGTTACCATCCTGGCCAAGGATTGGGGGTAGACTCCCAAGGGATGAGGGAACCCCCAGAATTCAAAGATAACCCTTTAAAGTTTGGCCTAGGATATGACACTACGAAGGGTTGAACGGAAAGAAGAAAAGGGAAGTCTCCCCTCCGCACACTCAAGCAGATGTTCCGAAGCGGAGGGATGCAAGCGTCACGAGCAACCCTATTCATTAGGAGTTCTTTTTCTTTTCTTAAGGGATGTAAACCCAGTGATTGTTAGAGATATCCCCCAGGGCTAGCCCGACCCCCGACATCTTTTGGGCACATATTCCCTTACTAATTAATAAAAAATACATTTCTTAATATTCGTTTCTCTTCTTGCTACTTCATGTCTAGACCTCATAATAACCGTGTCTAAGCAAAAAAAAAAGGGAGAAGAATAAAAATGCGTCCAAATAATCAAAATGTACCATTGCTGTAATAATCAAGCTGGTTGATTACAAGCACAAAATAAGGTTTTACCTCATCATAAATAAAGTCGTGTTCCACCAATATTGTGTAAGAACAAAAAACAAAAAAAGAAGAAGAAGAAAAAGCTCATAGAAGACAAAGGCCAAAGAGAAAAAAAGGGCAAAATACCCGGTAGGAAACCCACTAAGGGGGCTACGCAAAAGTTAGGGTCAACCCGTTAGGACACTCGAACAAAAATAAAGGGTAGCCTAGGCAAAATTTAGGGTTACAAAATAAGGTCCGATAGGATTCCCAAAACAAGAAAAGAAGGAACCTAGACAAAAGATAGGACCAAAACACAATATCCTAGTCTGAAAACCCGAAGGGCGGTCTGGGGAAATGAATTGGCCATGAAAGCAATGGAAATAGGCTAAGGCGCAAATCCTCAAAGAAAAACATTTGTTTAAACAACAGATTAAACACTCAGGCCTAACCCTAGTTAGCCATTCTTACAAAATCTCTTCTAAAAATAAAAATCAACCCTCTAAAACACAAGCCGTTGAATTTGTCCCCTTTACTTCTTTTCTCTTGACCCTCACAACATTAGTCTAACAATTAGTTTGGGAATATGGAGGCGTATAATCAATAAGAGGATTGAAATCCCTAAAGCAAGGAAAAAGGGCACCGATGTGGTAAAGTGTGCTCGCAAAATCAAAAGTCATTCTTCGGTCACATAAAGTCCGGAACGACACAAACAAGTACAGCTAAGAAGCAAACATTAGAGGGTCCCCGTCTTTTTAAAGACACACCAGTTAATCCTTCTAAAAAAACTAATGAAATAGCATTATAGGGCATCAAATATGAAAACATTGCATGCATAAAATGTTTTTGAACAAGGTCCTATTTCTTCCAAAAAAATAAATCCTTCTAAAAAGCGAAACCGCCGTCTCAACTCTTGAGACTGTTGTCTCGACCTACGTTAAAACGAGACTGCATTCCCGAATTTTGAGACCGCCGTCTCGCCATAGGTCCAAAACGAGACCGCCGTCTCAAAGTTCTAGACGGCAGTCCCGAGTCTCGTAAAATCGAGACTGTTGTGCCGAAATCCCAGATGGCGGTCTCGACCTCCAACAAAAAATCTATAAATAGGAGGGCTTGAGGGGTGGTTTGGAGCATCCTTTCTTGCCTTCTCTGCACCTTCTTCTATATTTCTGAGCTTCCTTACCCAAAGATGCATAGAGGAGAGTCTTCCAGGAAGAGGGGTTGGGGTTCCGGCCAAGCACATCTGCGGCCCCGTTTCTGCCGGACCCAACCTAGCCAACACCCCAGCACCAGGCCTGACTCGAGCACATCCGGGGCTACGCCTGGAACCCTATGCTGAGGTTAGACTTCCACCTCCTCACCGAATTCGGATGGGAGGACGAAGTGCGCGGGTACTTTGAGAGCATCGGGTGGGGCTTCCTCCTCTAGCCTCCCCCCACCCGCATATACACACAAGCAGTAATGGAGTTCCTCGCCTCCATTACGTCCTTTGAGCTCCCCACGATGATCCCGGGCATTCCTCTGGTCAAGATGGTCTCATACTTCATGAACAGGTCCTACCGGACGACAACGCTGGACGAATTCAACGTCTCCATCGGCTCTGTCCAGCCCGAGGATGTCCTGACCCCGGAGTACCACGGGGCAATCTGTGAGCGGCCCTCTACCCTCACAACCGGTGAGATGTTGGAAGATCTCATCGGAGCGTGAGTCCTGCCGACCCTACTGAAGGGGTCCGCAATTATCCCCGCCCTGCGCATTTGCCACAAGCTACTGGCGAGAACCATCCACAGGCGGAAGGAGAGTCAGGGAAAGATCACCCACCCTGACCTCTTCGCCCTGCACTGCATGCTCCATGGGCACTGGTGCAATCTCGACTACTTCTTCGTGAAGGCCCTCAAAGATTTCGAGTGCCATCCTGTGGGAGCCATCCTCATGGGTCCCCTAAACACCCCATTGGCCGAGAAGTGGGGGTGCCGTGGCGGAGAGAGCATCCCCTTCGATCTCCGACCCGAGTACATCAGCGGGTCCATGCTTGTCAGCATGGGGATGCTTATCCGGCAGGGGACCCAGATGGTCCTCCACCCTACGCTCGCCATGACCCTAGACCTCCAAGACTTGGTGGCGATGTAGGACATTCCGACGCCCTCGGAATTCTAGCAGCAGCAACAACAACAACAGTAGCGGCAGTAGCAACAACAGTACGGGGATGACTTCGCTGGCATCAACCGCAACATCTACGACACGCGCCAGTAGTTGGACCAGATGTCCCTGAGACAAGATGTATTCGAGACCCGGTTGGAGACGTTCGACCAAATGCAATAGGGGATGAGACAAGACCTGGCGCTGATCCGGTAAGACCAGCTCAGCTCAATCCGGAGCCAGGAAGAATTTCAAAGACATATGTATTGGCAGTTTCCCCCTCCCGGATCGTCTCCTGGCTTGAGTCCACCGCCGTCTTAGGGGCATTATCAAAATAACTATTGTAATAAATTTTATCATATGTATAAAATCTTTTAGTAATTCTGTTTGTCTTTACTCTCTCTTTCCAAAAAAAGTCAGCGTAACAAAAGAGACTAAAAAATAAAAATACTTACGCTTAGTCCCGAAAAAGCCAAAATCCAAAGTCGCGAGAAAAAAGGTAAATCGCGGAAAAAGGCAGGATTAAAGCCGAAACGTTAGCCAAGGCAGACTGGCAAGACAACCACACTGACCTAATTTCCTGACAACCAGCGAAGTCGAACGGACGAATATCAAAAGAACAAGACAAAGATTCCCAGCAACCAACATGCTTGATGACTATCAGAATAAGTCGAAAAATTAAGAGACCTCCGGCATGCCGGAATACTCTACTAGAAGAAAGCATTCAAAGCAAGAAAGCATTTCTCACATCAATCGGCGCATGATTGGAATCAGTAAGCCACCACCACAGCCAAGGGGTCAACTACCGTATCGAAGGAGCATCCTGAGGCACCTAACCTGATGAGGGTTCATACTCATCAACCAAGGGGTCAACTACTGCATCAAAGGAGCATCCTAAGGTTTCTCACTTGGCACATGGGCTAGAACAGTAAGCCGTCACCGCATCCAAGGATCAACCCTGTTGTAAAGGGGTATCCAAAGGATACAACTCACCACCACCTAAGGGGTCAGCTACCGCATCAAAAGAGCATCCCAAAGGAAAATCTTCATCAGCTGAAGGGTCAGCTACCGCATCAAAGGAGCATCATGAAGCCCCACCAAAATATCATCCGATGGGTCAGCCTCCGTAACAAGGAAGCATCCTGAAGACAATACCAGACTACATTAATCATCCCGAGGGTGAGCTACCGCATCAAAGGAGCATCCAGAGGATAGCCGGACAAGAGGGTTAACTCCTTTACCTGCCAATCGACCTCATGGTACGAAAGCCCATTGTCAATTGGTCGAGTAAAGCGGGGGGCAGCTGTAGACCCCAAATCTTGTCCGGTCGCAAAATAAAGAGCAGAAGACCTTCAATTCGAAGATGGGCATGTCCTAAAAGGTCCTTAGAATAGACTATTAGGCCCTATATTAGAGTAGGAAGGCTTTTTGTACGAAAAAATAAGGATTCTCACGTGAAGGGTCGAGACCGCCGTCTTGCCATTAGCAAGGTCGAGACCGTTGTCTCATTTGGCGAGAGCGCCTTCCCGTTTGGTGAGACGACCTTCTCGCCATTTGTCAAATCGATACCGCCGTCCCGAATGGCGAGACGGTCGTCTCGCCATTTGCCAAAGGTGAGACCGCCATCCCAATTGGTGAGACGGCGGTCTTGACCTTGCCAGGCGAGACGATAGTCTCGACCTGACAGGCGCGAATCCCTATAAAAGGGGGGCACTCTCCCCTTCATTTCACATAGTTCTTCCATTTTTCCTTCTAGCATTTCTTAAAATTCTTCTCCTAGAGCCCCTCTGAAGCATTTCCAAAGTTTTCTGAGTGTTCTTAGAGAGCTTTTTATAGCATTGTAGAGCGAAGGACTGCCAAAAAGTGTCCGATTCTAAAAAGAATTAATAAAAAAAGCTTGCTCCGGAGGTTTCTTCACTTCTCTCTCTCTCTCTTTTACTACCTTTTGTATTTATATTTGTCTTTACATTAGCTACTAGGGCCATGTAGTCATTATTTTCTTAATTTCGCAAATAAAAGGGTAAAAGCGTCATTTTAAAAGTTTATTTATGAAATAATCGGCCTATCATAGGGAACCCGAAAGGGGTGTTGTGGGGGTGTTAATACCTTCCCCACACATAACTAACTCCCTTACCCAACTCTGGTTATAATGACTAAAGTTGGTTTTCTTAAAAACCAACACCTTCTTTTTTTCCTTTTCTGATGTTTTTGGTAAAAACATCGGTGGAGACTCCATAAGAACCCCTCTTCGGAAAACCAGCTTTTAGGTCCAACCTAGTTATCGGACAACCTAAAGGCGTTGTAACACCACCCAAAACGCGAAAACGGAAATTGGAACCATCCCGTCGCTCCGATCGCCTCTTTTGACGGCGGCGACAGATGGCGACTCCCCTTAATGTCATCCATTGTATAACCTATTACTTTACTATATGACCTAAGTTGTTTCAAAAGCTTTTCAGTTTCACATGAATTGAAATCAGCATTAACAATCACAGGATATGTAGAATTAGGACCAAGAAACTCATACCTCAAAGAAGCCGGTAAAGGCTTTAATTCCACATTAGGACTCACCACTTTACCACACATGACTTCAGTATCATGTTTTAGTGGGGTATTTTCTTCAGTGCAATTAGATGTTCCTGTAGGCTTAATCACAAAAATAGATTCAAGTGGGTCATTAGGAAGAGTTTCTTCCTTCACCACTTGGTCAACAAAATCCACACTATAATAAACATCATCATTGAAAGGTTTTTTTAAAACATCCTTCAAGCTAAAATCCACCTTTTGGTCTCCAACAGTCAGAGACAATCTACCATTCTTAACATCTATTACCGTGCCCGCAGTTGCCAAAAATGGGCTGCCTAGGATAATGGGGATCATGGAATCCTCATCCATTTCCAAAACAACAAAATCGGCAGGTATGAAAAATTTTCCTACCTTGATAGGAACATCCTCTAAAATGCGTATAGGATATTTAATAGACCTTTCAACTAGTTGTAAATACATCCTAGTAGGCTTCAACTCACCTAATCCTAATTTCTTAGAAATAGACAATGGAATTAAGCTAACACTAGCTCCTAGATCACACAATGCTCTATCTATAGCCATGTCACCAATCATACAAGGAATAGAGAAACTACCTGGATCCTGAAGCTTGGGTGGTAGCTTCCTTTGGATCAGTGCACTGCACTCCTCAATAAGCGCTACTGTACCATCTTCCTCTAGTTTTCTCTTATTTGATAAAATATCCTTCAGAAACTTCGTGTAGGTGGGCATTTGCTGCAAAGCATCTGTGAAGGGAATATTGATATACAATTTTTTTAAAACCTCAAGAAACTTACCAAACTGTTTGTCCAACTTGGCCTTAGCCAAACATTGAGGAAATGGAATTGAAGGTTGATATGGCTTAACCTCCTCCTTTTTCCCATACGGTTTCTCCTCAAGACTCATCCAATTTCTTCTCCTCCTTATCTTCCTCTTTTGCCATGCCAACCGGACCATCATACTGAGTACCACTCCTAAGAGTGATAGCTAGGATGTGATTGGATGGTCCCACCTCGAGCTTTCCAGGAAACGTCCCTAGTATTCTCAATGAGTTAGAGGCTTGTTGGGAAATCTAAGTTTCCAAGATCTTATTGTGGGTGGTCAGTGAATCCATCTTAATAGTTAAATTCTTTATGGCCTCGGAGAACTCATCATTTTGCTTGAGTTGAGGAGCTACAAACGTTTCCATCATGGACTCTAATTTGGATTTCTGTGGAATGTAGGGTCCTTGTGGTTGTCTATAACTACTTTGATTGCCTTGGAAAGAAGGTGGTCTGTTTTGGAAACTAGGTGGTCCTTGTGGTTGTCTAAAGTTATTTCCATAGTTCCCACCATAATTTTCAATTGCATCTACCTGATGCATCTCTGGCTCGACACTCTGGGTTACTCCAAGCTGACAACCTAAAATATTGTGACTTAAAACACCACATAACTCATAGACAACATTAGTATTACCTGCTCCTAGTTTATCAAATTTGACAGACAAAGCCTCTACCTTTGCAGTAAGTAAAGAGACAACATCTAGAGAATACTTACCTGGAGTTTTTGTCGGTAAACTCCTTTCTGAAGACCACTGGTAGGTGTTCTGGGCAACTTCTTCAATGAGATTATAGCTTTCCTCCATGTTTTTGCTCATGAAGGCACCTGCAGCTGCAGCATCTAGCATCACTTTCTAGTTTGGGGATAGCCCATTATAGAAAATGTGCACGGTCAACCAGCGCTCAATCCCATGGTGTGGGCATTCCCGAAGCATTTCTTTATACCTCTCCCAAGCATCATATAAAGTTTCATCATCTTTTTGGATGAAAGTGATGATCTGTTTCCTTAACTGGTCTGCTTTCTACGTGGGTAGTACTTGTTAAGGAAAGCGTGAGACATCTGCTCCCATGTTGAAATTGACCCTTCAGGAAGTGAATACAACCAAGCTCTAGCTTTATCCGTTAAAGAGAATGGGAAAAGCCTTAATCAGATTGCATCACTTGAAACTCCATTTACTTTGAGTGTATCGTAGTACTCAAGAAAAATTTGCAGATGCAAATTCGGGTCTTCAGAAGACAGTCCACCGAACTGGTTTTGTTGAACCATCGGGAGCAAGGACGACTTCAACTCAAAGTTGTTCACTTCAATGGTAGGCCGTGTGATGCTAGGCTTCCTACCCATTGAATTTGGTGTTGCAAAATCACAGAGTGCTCTGTTTTCTGGACTAGCCATATGGTTGTGGATTGTCGAAACAGAGGCTTGTTGTTTGCTTTGCTCTAGTTGTCTGCGGAGAGTTCTAATCTTACGGAGAGTCCGTTCAATTTCAGGGTCAAAGATGTCCTCAAATCTATCACTCCTTCGCATAAAAGAAACCTGCAAAATCAACAAAAACACAAGAACCAAAGTGTAATTTTGTAGAAAAATATTAAAAATTAAACCAGAAAAATAATGCAGAAAATTTAAAAGGTCTAATCTAACTATATCACCGCTTAGCCAATATTGGGAAAAACACAATCCCCGACAACGACACCAAAAACTTGATAGCCATTCCCAAGCGTACGGGGTATCACGTAATAAAAAGTTATCGTTCCCATAGAGATTATGCCCAAGTACCGGTACACAGTGATTCAATTATCCAAACAAATCGTTTCAAATAGAATATATTGCAAAATGAATGGAAAACCAAAAACTATTGACAAGAGACTCAAAGTGAAAACTTTCTTAGGAGTCGGTAGGTTCATATGTTACGTACTCAATTTAAAGCAATTTGTTTCCCATTATTTAACTTATATTTCTAAGGTGAATTTTCCTTAATTGATTAATGTATTCCTCTCGAAACCCCCACTAACATACCTAATTACCGAAGAACAACGTTCAATTTGTTAAGTAGATCCTTTACGCTTTATGAAAATCCAATTACCCCTCAAAGAGTTTTGTCTACTTTCATAACCCAAATCCCTAGGTTCAATTCCATGCTTTTCTAATGATATATCGATCTCTCAATCATCCACATCATTTAAATTCATCTAACCTTATCTCTAAGCCATTAGAAGCTTTAGGTTCTCATCGAAATGAATAGAAAACAGAAATCCAATAACAGAGAAATTCAAAGTATTCAAATTTGATACATAAACATATTCCCCCTAATCCCAAGAATGAGATTTAGTGTGCCATAGAAACGATGATTACAATCCACAATACAATAAATCAAACCCTAACATAAGAGAAAAACAAAAATGAGACAGGAAGTTAGAGAATAAAAGAGAAGTTCTCACTATCTCCTTTGTAGATTCTTCAATTTCCTTCTTGATAGAAGAAATCGTTCTCCCTTTCTTGCTCTGGTCTTCTTCAATTTTCCTTTTTGATAGAAAACGCTTCCTCCTTTTTCGTGCTCCGTAGCTTCTTTTTTATATCTTTTATGCTCAAAAACCGCTCCTTTAATTTAGGAAAAATGCAAAACGTGCAGAATCCACGACCAGTGGATCATGACAGGGGCCAATGCTCATTATCCAGTGAAGTCCACGGCCAGTGGAAAAAACCCATGGCTAGTGGATCATGACAGGGGCCCAATGCTCATTTTCCAGTGAAGTCCACGGCCAGTGGGAAAAACCCACTACCAGTCGATTTCACTTAACTTCACCCAAAATGCTCTTTAACAATGTTTTAAGGCCCTGAAGTGTTCTTTTCTCTTTTCTTCTACAATGCAATCCAAGAGTTGATATGGTTTTATTTTTGTGCTTTTAGTGGCTTGAATTCCTTTCCATCCAATGCTTCATCAAATGCTTCCCGTTTCCAAGTTTATAAACCTATAACAAAGTTATTCCTGCAAAACTGAGACACCCGAATAACATGTGTGGAATGTGTAAGTGATGAAGATCTTATTGAAATACTCTGACAAAGATCCTGTTGATTTGATGAAGTCAAAGATAAAGTTAAAGTCAACTTTGTAGCGGTCAACAGTCACTTAGATAAAAGAGTAGAGAGATTAGTGTGTCCGCTGCTATGCTTAGGTATAATCATTTTTATCTTTTCTGCTGCATGAGGTTTCTTCACTTAAAAGATTTTGCAAAATGCCTCTAAAATCGTTTAAACAAGTTAAAAACAAAGTATTTTGACAAAAGCTTTCTTAAACAAGTTTTTAACTGATACAGTTTTGCAATAACCGATTAAAATCACTTAGAATGTTCAGAGAAGTGTTTTTGCAGTATTTTAATCGATACAACTTGGTTTTAATCGATTAAATCCACTTAACATTCAGGATGATCGATCAGAACACAATTATGACCAATTAGAATCAAATATGATTGATCATAATTGAGTTATGACCGATCAGAATCAGATATGATCGATCAGAATTAAGTTATGACCGATCAGAGATTTTTCAATCGATTAAAACATGTTTCAATCGATTAAAACAACTTAGAAAATTTCTACACAACATTTTAATTGATTAAAACTTATTTTTATCAGTTAAAATAACTTGGAAAGTTTTACAAGAAAGTTTTGCAGTATATTAATCTATTGAATCGCGAAACAATCGATTAAATCAAATTAGAAGATTTTTTGTAAAGAGTTTTAATTGATATAAACGTTGTCGTATCAGTTAAAACAAATATGTTAAAGAATCAAGAACGCTTTAATGGATTAAAAGAAGTTTTAACAGATTAAAACTTCACTTTTAACAGATTAAAATAATCTTTTAACAGATTGATTAAACCAGCAGTTTTGAAAATCTTCTATAAAAACAGTTTGGCTTGAACATTTTAAACACAACAATTGAACATCAATCTTTAGCAATCAAGCAAGCAAACTTTAGCACACTTTCAAGAAAGATTCGCGCCAGTTTTTGTGAAGTTCTTTGAAATTCTTTCTTGAGGAAAATTGCTTTCTTTTGAAGAAGAAACACACTGCAGAATTGCATAAAACTGGTTTTGAGCATTCTAGTTTCTTCTTTTCATTTCTTTACATTCTTTTTGAATTGTTTGGTGCCTGGAATTGTGGGCACTGGTTTCTCTGCAGCTGGAATTTGGTTGTAGAGGTTGTCAAGAACTGGAATTTGGTTCTTGGTGAAAGGTTAGGTGCAGGAACTGGAATTGTGGTTCTTGTGGTAGATTAAGTGTAAGATTGTAATCTGTAAAACATTTGATCTAGTGGAACCCAGCTGGAATTTGGCTGGAGACTGGACGTAGCCCTGGTATTGGGTGAACCAGTATAAACACCGGTGATATCTTTCTAAACCTTTCTCCTATTTTAATTCTGCTGCTGCATTTATTTTTGATTGCTTGCTTTGTGATTCAAGAACAGATTTGAAATCTTATTTTTACAAATAGATAATCTGTTATTTGCGAAAAACTTTCAAAGATCAATTGACCCCCCCTCTTGATCTAAAAGTACTTTTCTAACAATTGGCATCAGAGCGAGGTGCTTGAAAGTTATTCAAGTTCTTCGATCCATGGCTGGAAACAAATTTTCTGAGGGTGCTTGTATTGATAGACCTCCACTTTTTTGTGGAACATATTATCCTTTTTGGAAGATTAGGATGAAGATCTTTATTGAATCTGTTAGTATAAATGTTTGGAATATCATTAAACAAGAAACTGATATCATTAACAAAGATTGGTCCAGCTTAAATGACTATGAAAAGAAATTAATCCAGGATGATTGTATTGCCAAAAATATTATCATATCTGCACTTAACAGAAATTATTTTTTCAGGATAGCAAACTGTCAAACTGCTGCACAAATGTGGAAAACCCTTGAAATGGCCTATGGAGAAACTACAGAGACATGCTTAATGGTCAATTCGGATTCTCCAATAACCAGTGTAAGTTCCGACTCAACAACTACTTTGAACTATAGTTCTTTACAAGATGCCTTTTATGAAATGCATGCTGTAGCAAAAAAATTAGAAACTGAAAACAAAAGATTAAAAAGCATGAATAGGATATTAGAAAACAAGATCACTATTCTTGAAAAGAAAATTGTTGATGAAGAAATCAAAAATGAAAATTCAGATATAGATAATAACTTTGATTGCATGTGTAATGTTAAAGATTGTAAACATTGTCCTGAGTTGCAAGAAAAAGTAACATATTTAATAAAGATTGCATCTAAACTAGCAAAAGGAAAGACTAGTCTTGATATAATACTTGATTCTCAGAAATTATTTATTGACCGTGGTGGCATAGGTTTTACACCGTCTATTGGAAAGAAAACCAGAGCATTTAAAAATTATTTTGCATATAAGTGTCTTGCGTTAATTTTGCAAAATTAACAAACCTTTTTCATACAAAAGTTAAGAACTGTGACTGCGAGAACTTTCTATTGGGAAGAAAAAGGGGATTTTGAAAACCTAGTGTGGGCTAGAAGCGATAAGAATCACTGAGTGAGTTTCTTGGTGGATTGTGTGTTGTGCCGTCTCTAGGAAAAACTGTTGTTCATCCTTTGTGGATTCAAAGGAGGTGTTCATCTCTTGTGTGACTCAAGAGAGGTGTTTTCTATTTCTTATCTTTTCAATTTGTAATTTGTTTGTAAACTGTGAATATAGTGACAACGTTAATCCTCTTTTTGAGTGATTAGCTACTGGACGTAGGGTCTTTTGATCTGAACCAGTATAAATCAACTGTGTAATCTTCTTTCCCTTATCTATTTACTTTACAAAGCATTTTAATTGGTGAAATTTGGGAAAAATTTTAAAACCCAAATTTTTGTTTAAGAAAGCAATTCACCCCCCCTCTTGGTTTTTGTCCGTAAACACAAACATTCCGCTGCGCGATTCTAACAAGTGGTATCAGAGCTTGCTTTGATAGTCATTAAAATTTCAAAAATGGCCGAACAAAACCAAACATTTGCCGAGGGTGCTTCTATCAATAGACCCCCACTTTTTGTCGGGCAAAATTATCCTTTTTGGAAAGTAAGAATGCAAATATTTTTGGAGTCTGTTGATAGGGTTGCATGGGATGCAATTTTGAATGGTCCTTCTATTCCTAAAATTACTAAATATGGAGAAGAGGTACCAAAACCATTTTCTAGATGGTCGGCTGAAGAAAATAGAAAAGCCCAATATGATGTTAGAGCTAGAAATATAATTTCATCTACTTTAACCCTTGATGAGTTTTACAGAATATCCATTTGTAAGAGTGCTCAAGAAATGTGGGAAATGCTAAGAGTAACCCATGAAGGTATCGATGATGTAAAAAGAGTAAGGAAGAACTCACTAATTCAAGAATATGAGATGTTTCGTATGCAACAAGGAGAAACTTTTTTTGACGTTCAAAAGCTTTTCACACATATTGTGAACCATCTCACCAAGCTAGGTAAGATTTTTGATATTGATGAGTTAAATGTAAAAATTCTTAAATCTTTGGATAGGAAATGGCAACCAAAGGTGACAGTCATCACGGAGTCACAAAATCTTGCTACCATGTCTATGGCGGCTCTCTTTGGAAAATTAAGAGAGCACGAACTTGAACTCGGAAGGCTAAATGATGAAGAAGGCCAACACCAAAAGAGAAACCTTGCCTTCAAAAATGAAATTTCTAAGAGCAAGAACAAGAAGGAGGAAGAAGACTCGAAAAATGAAGAAGATGAATAATTAAGTCTTATGATCAAGAAATTTACAAAGTTCATGAAAGCCAAAGGGAAGCAACCCTTCAAAGGTAAAGAAAAGGTAAAAGAAAGTACTTCCTTAAATTTTAAATGTTACGGTTGTGGTAAAATAGGACATGTAAAATCTGATTGTCCAAACAAGAAAAATGAAGATCATAAAGGCAAGAATTCTTAAAAAAAAAGCCTATATTTCTTGGGATGATAGTGACTCGAGTTCGGAGTAAGTGATTCGGAAGTTGAAGCAAACATTTGTTTGATGGCAAATGACAACATTTCTTCCGATTGTGAGGTAAGTGATTCTGACTGTGCTTCAAGTGATGATGATGCTTTACAAAATGCATATCAATAATTATTTACTACTTTTAAGGATTTGAAAAATGAATATAAATATGTGAAAAAGTGTTTGAATAAATCAGAATAAGAAGTGGAATCCTTGAAAATGAAAATTGCATGTTTAGAGGAAAAAGATAATAAAGAAATAGCATGTGCATCATGTAAAGAGTATGAATATGATATTGACATACTTAGCCACTTGCTTGATAAAGCTAAGAAAGAATTAAGTTATAGTTATAAGGATAAGGTTATTGTACAAAATAGAGAAAATTGTCATGTTCCATTGAAAAAGCTTAAAAATAAAAATCGAAGAGTATAGGTTGAAAAAGGATCTAAATCTTCACAAAATAAAAATGTATCATTTTCAAAGATAACATCTAATGCATGCTTTTATTGTATGAAACATGGTCATACTTCAAATAGGTGTAGAATTAATCATTTTGGTGTTCCTAAAGGAAAATGTGTTTGGGTTCCTATAGTTAAATGATTCGATTGTCTCTAACCCCAAGGACCCAAAAGTTACGGGGACCTAAGATTATTATGTTCTTGTTTTGTAGGAAACTTCAAAATCCAAGAAGTCTGGTATCTTGACAGTGGATGTTCAAGACATATGACCGGAGACAAAAAGAAATTTGTGAGTTTCAAAGCAAAAGAACAAGGATATGTAACTTATGGGGACAACAACAAAGGAAGAATCCTTGGAACCAGAAACAGTGGTGGTGAAAATACTTTGGAGATAAAGGATGTGCTTCTTGTTGATGGTCTAAAACATAATCTCCTAAGTATAAGTCAACTTTGTGATAAAGGATTTAAGGTAATATTTGAAAGTAAGTTTTGCACCATTCATTTAAAGGATTCCGAAAATATAGCACTAAAAGCTATTAGGCATAATAATATCTATTTGATTCAGTTGGATTGTGTATCTAATACTAATATAACATGCTTAGTTGCTAAGGAAGAAAATTCATGGTTATGGCATTAGAGAGCGGCTCATATAAATATGCATCAATTAAACAAACTAATATCAAAGGACTTAGTTGTTGGTTTGCCTAAGTTAAAATTTGAAAAAGATAGATTATGTGATGCATGTCAAAAAGGTAAACAAGTGAAATCATCCTTTAAATCTAAGAATTTTATTTCCACATCAAAACCTTTAGAACTTATACACTTAGATTTATTTGGTCCATCTAGGATAAAAAGTTTTGGTGGAAATTACTATGCTCTTGTAATTGTTGATGATTTTTCTAGATACACTTGGACATTTTTCTTCACTTTAAAAAGTGAAGCTTTTAAGGTCTTTAGGAAGTTTGCCAAGCAAATTCAAAATGAGAAAGACTTAAGAATTAAAGTGTTAAGGAGTGACCATGGTGGAGAATTTCAAAATGAATCCTTTGAAAATTATTGTGAAGAAAATGGAATTTTACATAATTTTTCTGCACCTAGAACTCCCCAACAAAATGGTGTAGTAGAAAGGAAAAATAGGTCACTAGAGGAACTTGCTAGAACAATGTTAAATGAATCAAATGTTCCTAAATATTTTTGGGTTGATGCTGTAAGTACTGCATGTTATGTATTGAATAGGATGCTTATTAGACCAATCATAAAATTAACACCTTATGAATTGTTAAATGGTAGGAAGCCTAATGTTTCTCATTTAAAAAATTTTGGATGTAAATGCTTTGTTTTAAATAATGGAAAAGATAACTTAGGAAAATTTGATTCGAAAGCCGATGAGGCCATTTTCTTAGGTTATTCACTAACTAGCAAAACATATAGAGTATTCAATAGAAGAACTTTGAATATTGAAGAATCTGTACATGTTACCTTTGATGAAATTGTAGACCTTGAGGGAAATCCTCTTGAGTCAAATAAAGAATTTGCAGGTGATGATGAGTACATAAGAGAAGCTTTAGAAGAAATGTACTTAAATGAGAATGAGCCATCTCAACCAACTGAATTGGCAAAAGAGTGACAACAACCAAGAGGACTTTCAATGGACAATATAATTGGTGATATTTCAAAAGGTGTAAGAACTAGAAATATGACAAATTTTTGTATGTCTGTAGCTTTTGTTTCATAGATTGAACCCAAAAGTGTTGAGGAAGCACTCAAAGATGACCAATGGTGCATAACAATGCAAGAAGAACTTAATCAATTTGAGAGAAATCAAGTATGGGAATTAATTCCAAGAGAAGAATATCATCAAGTTATTGGAACAAAATGGGTATTTAGAAACAAACTTGATAAAGATAATATAACAAAGAACAAAGCCAGACTTGTTGCCAAAGGTTACTGTCAAGAGGAAGGTATTGATTATAATGAAACCTATGCTCCTGTTGCCAGGTTAGAGGCTATACGCCTACTTCTTGCTTATGCCTCATTGATGAAATTTAAACTTTATCAAATGGATGTTAAAAGTGCATTTTTAAATGAGTTTATCAAAGAGGAAGTATATGTGGAACAACCACCTGTGTTTGAAGATTTTAAATATCCCAATCACATTTTTAAATTGAAGAAAGCTTTATATGGTTTGAAACAAGCTCATAGGTCTTGGTATGAAAGATTAAGTAGTTTTCTAATTTCAAATGATTTTTCTAAAGGAAAAATTGATTCCACCCTGTTTATAAAGAAAGTAAAAGAACATATTCTGTTATTTCAAGTATATATTGATGATATTATTTTTGGATCAACTGATAATTCCTTATGTGAAGGATTTGCTAAGATAATGCAGGGTGAATTTGAAATGTCAATGATGGGAGAATTAACATTCTTTCTTGGACTTCAAATTAAGAAACTTAAAGATGACACCTTTGTGTCTCAAACCAAATACTGCAAAGAGATTCTCAAGAAATTTGAAATGGAAACTTCAAAGGAAGCTAACACACCCATGGGAACATCATGCTATTTGGATAAAGATGAATCAGGTTTGGAAATTAATCAATCAATGTATAAAGGTATGATGGGGTCTCTATTATATTTAACTGCAAGTAAACCTGATATTATGCATTTTGTTTGTGTGTGTGCTAGATTTCAAGCATGTCCAAAAGAATCTCATTTAACTACAGTAAAACGAATTTTAAATATTTAAAAGGAACTATAGGATTTGGATTATGGTATCCATCTGAAGCTTCTCCTACTTTAATAGGATATTCTGATGTTGATTATGGCGGATGTAAAATAGATAGAAAGATTACTAGTGGAACATGTCATATGTTAGGATCATCCTTAGTGTCTTGGCATTCTAAGAAACAAGCATGTGTTGATTTATCCACAACTGAAGCTGAATACATTGTAGTTGGTAATTGTTGTGCACAAATCTTGTGGATGAAGCAATAATTAGAAGATTTTAGTATTTTTCTAAGCAATATTCCTTTAATGTGTGATAATACAAGTGCTATTAATCTCACAAAGAATCCTGTTATGCATTCTAGAACCAAACACATTGAGATTAGGCATCACTTTTTAAGAGATCATATATCTAAAGGAAATTGTTAAATTGAGTATATAAACACAAAACATCAGTTAGCAGATATATTTACCAAACCTCTTCCAAATGATAGATTCTATGAACTTAGACGAGACTTAGAAATATTAGAAATAGCCTAAACTCTGCCTAACTGATCAATCTTTGCATTTTGTACTGATAATCGATTATATAGGGAAATAATCGATTATCCTATGTCTAAAACATGGAAAAATTGTTAATCTCTCTGTAATAATCAATTATTTAGGGTAATAATTGATTATCTGTACCAAAAATGCCCAAAATCAGTAATTTGCCTCTGGAATAATCGATTATCCAGCCTGATAATCGATTATCCCTGCACTTGAAGAAATAATCGATTATCAGAGGGTGATAATCGATTATCCTGCGACGTTATGGGTAAATCAGCCATTTGTAACGACTATTTTTGCTTCAATTCTCCTCAAACTAGTCGTTTATGACCGTTGGGATGTTTCTCTATATATAGGAGGGCTCCAATTCACATCCATACACTTCCAAACCTGGAATCAAAGCATTCTTCATCCATTCAAGCTCTCTTGTCTCCTCAAAGCCTTCTTCTTATCAAAACCTCCTCATCTTCCTCTCTTTTTAATCTAAATGACTTCATCTTCTTGTAGCAAGATCCCAACAAGGAGAAGATCCACTCCTGCTTTTCATCCCCGCCCTAATTCCATTGAAGGGTGGATATTCGATGAAGAGGGAAGACAGGAATTCCTGACTTTCTGGAAAGAAAAGGGTATTATTACTCCTAAATATATTATTGGTGATCAATTCATCAATAGGGGATTCAACTTCCCCAATCTACTTGAGCAGCAAGGTGTCCTTCCCTTCATAGAAATGTAAGGTACTTACTATACGGATTTAGTTCGGGTTTTCTCCTCTCGCTTTAAATATAGGGATCACATTGCTATCTCTAGAGTCAAGGGTGTGACCATCATCCTTGATGATGATATTTGGGAAAATGTTGCTCATTTTCCTTTAAGAGAGGATGTTGTAAATGTTCTTGCTGACTTAGAAGATTTTAATCGCATTATGGCATACTGTTCTTTTCTCCGCAACCCTACCATGGAAATTGGCCGCCAACTTTTGGCCGGGACTTTGAAGAAAGAAGAACGACTATTGTTGCATCTTCTTGTATGGATTTTGTGTCCCCGGGCAACCAACCATGCCCAATGTTCTTCTGCTGACCTTCGTATTATTCATGCCATCATGAATAATGAGCCCATTGATTGGCCAAGCTTAGTCACATTAACAATTCTCAAGGCGAAGCGTCACCCAACCTTCAAGATTCCTTATGCTCTCCTCATATCCAGGATTCTTGAATATAAAGGCGCCAATGTTGAAGGGGAACAACGGGCCTGGACACTTAATTCAAACAGAATGTTGGACAGAACGCTCACTCAATTACAAATGGTGAACGTCTACGGAGTTTACGTTCATAAAGATGATGCTCCTCACATGGCCAACGTGGCTCAAGATTCTGATGATGAGGACATACCTACTACTGACATGCCTGCTGCAAATGTTCATACTGCTGGAACATCATCTGCTCACCCTACATCCCGCCCTTCCATGGAAGATATGCTGTTCGACATGAATCAAAGAATGCAGAAATTTTTCTCTATCTTTCAAGAACGACATCAAGAAATTATTCGACGTATTTTGAATGTAGATGATAGAGTGTGTAATTTAGAGGACAGATTTGACACCCCGTTTAATAGTAATGAAAGTGAAGAGTTTTAATCTCTTCAACATATTTCTTGTTTGTACTTCAATTGCTTTAATGAATAAAAACTTTATTTTTGCTTTGATTGAGGGGGATTTATTTTTATCTTATGCACTTATTGAGGGGGAGTTTTCATTTTTTATTATAATCAAAATAGGGGGAGAAATTATTTAAAGCCTCTTATGTTTAATAATTTTAATGTTGTCTGGTATGTTTAATGTTTTTGTTAGCTGTGACAGATAAAACAGGTTATTACAAAGGGCTTTAAAGAAAATTTTGATCATCATCAAAAAGGGGGAGATTGTTAAACATACAAGGATATGAAGCTTGAAGATTTTGATGATGATTCAAGAACAAAGGACTTAGAGATTTGAAGACTTGTAATCTTATGTAATAACTCTATTTTATGTTTTTGAGTTTGTAAAATTAGAGTCCAAGATAGTCAGCACATAGTCCATCCTCTAAAACCTCTAAAAGCTCATTTTTATCAAAAATACACTGTGATAAATGATTATCACTCAAAATAATTGATTATCACAGAATGAAAATTGTTTTTATGAAAAGCTTACTGTGATAATCGATTATCACAGGTAAATAATCAATTATTTGGCCAGATAATCGATTATCCTGGTCCTGTTTTACTCCTCTGCGAAAATGGCTCTGGAATACTCGATTATCACTCAAGATAATCGATTATTTACGTCTGTTATGAGTTTTGAAATTCAAATATGGACCAATTTACGAAAACCCTATTCCCAATTCTTTTGTTTTCGAAAAACACCATTTCCCAGACCCTATTCTCTCTACTTAAGGATCTCTAAGGCTCTCTGCAAAATTAACAAACCTTTTTCATACAAAAGTTAAGAACTGTGACTGCGAGAACTTTCTATTGGGAAGAAAAAGGGGATTTTGAAAACCTAGTGTGGGCTAGAAGCGATAAGAATCACTGAGTGAGTTTCTTGGTGGATTGTGTGTTGTGCCGTCTCTAGGAAAAACTGTTGTTCATCCTTTGTGGATTCAAAGGAGGTGTTCATCTCTTGTGTGACTCAAGAGAGGTGTTTTCTATTTCTTATCTTTTCAATTTGTAATTTGTTTGTAAATTGTGAATATAGTGACAGCGTTAATCCTCTTTTTGAGTGATTAGCAACTGGACGTAGGGTCTTTTGATCCGAACTAGTATAAATCAACTGTGTAATCTTCTTTCCCTTATCTATTTACTTTACAAAGCATTTTAATCAGTGAAATTTGGGAAAAATTTTAAAACCCTAATTTTTGTTTAAGAAAGCAATTCACCCCCCTATTGGTTTTTGTCCGTAAACGCAAACATTCCGTTGCGCGATTCTAACATTTAATACTATAAGTAAAAAAAAAAAAGAACCACGAAAAGAGAGAAATAGAAGTCAAGAACCATAGTTTTGGATCAAGTTGGTGGAACCTTTGAATTGAGTCGGTGAAATAAGGCGGTGGAGAATAAAATTAAAGAAAATTCGAGAAGGAGTATAAGTCGGTAAGATAAGTGTATAAATAGGAGGAAATTTGAAACTTACTTACACCAAAACACAACTCCCTCAACTTGAAGAACTAACAGAGAGGTACCATAATTCTGAGAAGAAGAATTCAAGAGAAAGGAGGAAAGAGGAGCAAAAGAAATTAGGAGAGTAATAAGATTTTGGAGAAATCAGGTATGGGGTAGATGTTTAATTTTATCAAAATGTCTGAATTTGATGGTTGATTCATTGATTGAAAGTTTGAAATGTTTGTTGAAATTCTTCAAATTAAGGATGAATTATATAATAAAATTGTTGTTTTTAACTTAAATTGAACATGTTTATGGTTTCATTTTGATTTGAAACTAATTTGGGTGATTGAAACTGAGAAATTTGAAATCTGGATTTTGAAAATGGTGTACTGGAGGTGATTACTATTCATATTCTGCAAAGTTTTAAATGTTGATGAAATTCTTGAAATTAAGGATGAATTATATAGTAAAATTGTTGTTTTTGACTTAATTTGGACATATTGCATGTTTAATTTTGATTTAGAACTAATTTGGATGCTTTAAAATGAGAAATTGGAAATCTGGATTTTGAAAATGACTTATAGGGAGCGAAGGAAGAAGAAAGGGACTAGGTGGGAATTTTTGAAAAAGATCAAGGGTAAAATAGTTATTACACATCTTAGGGATATAAATGGAATTTTGAAAAAGATTAAGGGTATATGGTCATTTCATCATGGCTCCAGGACATGAATGGAATTATAGAAAATGTCCAAGGGTAAAATAGTCATTTTAGGGACATGAATGAAACTATAGAAAATGTCCAAGGGTAAAATAGTCAGTTTAGGGATATGGATGGTATTATAGAAAATGTCCAAGGGTAAAATATTCATTTTAGGAACATGGATGGAATTATAGGAAATGTTCAAGGGTAAAATGGTTATTTTACAATCTAGGGACATAAATGGAATTTTGAAAAAGGTTAAGGGTATAATTGAGATAAAGCCAAACAATATATTACCCCTCTTTGTTTACTAGTAAAACGACTTAGTAAACATTTGAATTTGAGGATAGTGCCTTCATCAAAGTTATAGGCTATTGTCTTGTCTTTCCAACACAATTAAAATCATCTTAAAAGGAGGTCTAGAACTCGAAATATGGACAAAACACTAAACCCTACGAAATAGAGTATTAATAGAAATTGTTTTGTTTAAAGCAACTATGAATTTCCATTGAAATTTTGAATATATGAATGAGATGTTTCTAAGTACTTAATTGATGATAGACTATTTCATTTCATACAAGGCATAAACATAGTGCATGAAATGTTTTCTGGAACTCACAGAAAAGTATTTACAAAAAAGTATTTGGAAATTTCTCTTAAGTTGCTACCAAGGACGGTTGGTAGTAATAATGATGTGCAAAACAGAATTTTGAAAATATTTTTGTGAGTCAATTTACTATCAAGAGCATCTGGTAGTGGAATATGACTATGAAAATGACCGGCCAAATGAGACAGAGAATGTATGAGAATGAATTATTGAGAATCGAGCTACCAGAATCTCTAATGTAAATGGGGGAGTAGAATAGGTAAGACAGGACCTATGGTCTAGGGAGTGTTTGGGCATGGGCAATTCCATCAGGGGCCAGTCTTTATTTGATTATGTGTTGTGGTAGCCTACCAGGTGCACTAATACTCTGACAACTGTCTACTTGTTCGCGTTTAGTGGGACATTGCCGAATCACCGAACATGGTGATGTTAAGCTCTGGTTCCACTAGACACTCAAATGAGTTTCCATGGAGCATTGAGTCAAAAATAATATTTTGTCAAAAATAAGATTTTAAAGTTTTACGTTTTGAGTCACATGTGCATATCATAAACATATTGCATGATGAAATTGTAGATTATTCATGATTTGTATGATGTTCTCTATTATGATTCCATGATTGATTTATTTGTTTCTCATAATTAATTTTCAAATTAAATTATATATGGTTGTATATTTATATGCAATTATGAACTTATTAGAAGGAATGTTTCATTGGTTGATTTTATTGTATGAATGTTTGCTTTATTTGCTTGTGGATAAAATTAAATGTCTAACCCCATAAATATTTCAATCCCACATGTTGGTGACGTGTGATGCAGGAATATATAGTTCAAGAGATAAATGTCAGATGCAAAAATCTAGAGCTTAGGTTGGGAATTGTATAACATATAAGTATAACTTTATGACTTGTAATATTTTGAAAACTTTGTACTAGAACTTGTTGCTTGATTTAATATAAAACTTTACCTAAATTAATTGTTCACTTGGTATATTTTCTATTAAACTTCTATGAATATTGAAAATATTACTAACTTAGATAATAAATTAGGATTAATAAATGTAATATGTAAGGGGGATTACATTCTAAATCTATTAGAATACATTTGAGAATAAATCATCTAAATTTGATATAAAAGAATGTTGTTTAGCGTCTATTGTTGCTTGTGGTGGAGGTGTCATGTAGGCAAAAATTGTTGACAGTTATTGTCAAAGCATCTCAAATGGTAGAGTTGACAAGGTCCCAGTTAAAATGTGCATGACTAGGTTTGAGCAACTTGTTCATTTCTTGAATATTGAAGTAATTCTGATAGAGACAAGAAATAAACGAAAATTGTCTATGTACCATTTCATGTATTCCCTTGTGTGAAACAATAGTCCTTTCATTTGTCAGTTAGTTAATACTAGTTCACATTTGTGGATCCAAATATTAATCCATTCGGCATGTTTTGTGAGCCATTTTTCATCATGTCACCTACGCATGTCAATTTTGTGCAACTTGTCTACATTTTTTTGGTGGAGAATGAACTTTCTAAAACAAACCAAATTGTAACTTTGTCTTATCAAATTTATGTCATTCCATAAAGGCAAAACAAATTATGATTGTGCATAACATCCATAAATTTCTATATTTTTGTGTCGATATTGATCTTTCTAACTTTGATATGGAGCCCATAAAAACTACATTAAAGTTATGCTTCTTTTGTAAGGAAAGTTTATACAAAACATATAATAAAATATGAAAACGTATACAAAACTTTACTTAATCATCTTGAATATGATGTATCATTGTCCTATAGCTAACAAGATAATTGTATGAAACATTCTAAAAGTTTTAGGTAGGTTGTAGGCTTAAAATTGATGTCATGCCCATAAGTAATATTGAATATGATGTATCATTGTCATATAGCTAACAAGAATATATGATGTCATGTCCATGATTGTAATATTGAGACACAATCACCCATTATTTTTGTCCTCATATCCTAGACTTTACACATTTCTTTATACAAAATAATGACTAGACTTTGATCCACCTTTAGATGCCTTAATTATGCAATTCCATCAAACTTGACTTGCTCTAGCATAGGAAACACTAAAAATTGTGGTTTTAACATTGAGTGATAATACAAGGACACAATACTATTTTTAAGGTTCTACATAAATGGAGAAATTAGGCAAACATGATTTATATTGATAAAAAAATATTGAAATAAACATGGTTCAAAAATATCAATATAACAATTTACCAATGTACTAAAAGTCACAAATGTGGCTATATATAGAGGTTGCATAACAATGATTGTGAACAATTTCTCACAAAAAGAACTCAATCTCATTTGTTGATGAGTGCAATTTTAATGAAGATTGCTTCTTTTTTCTAACACCTTGGACAACATGAGTGATTATTAATGAGACACCTAATCATGAATAATTTATTATGATTAAGGCTTTGGCAACTAGAATTCAATCTTGTCCATTAATGAGTGCATATTTAATCCTAACCACCTCTTTTGTTTGACACGTTGGGCAACTTTAGTGATTATTAACGAGATACTTTATCTCATTCACTAACAAGTGTTGATCTAATCTTGTTCACTTAATTTTGTTTAACACATTGGACAACGTGAGTAGTTATTAACAAGGCATCTCATCATGAATAATATATGAATAAAGCTACGGGAAGTGATAATTCAATCTCATTTGTCGATGAGTGCAAATATAATCCTAACCACTTTTTTTTTTCTAACATCTTGGACAATCGGAGTATTTATTAATAAGACAATTATTATAAATAGTGTATTATGAGTAGGATGTTGGCATTGAGAATTCAATCTCGTTGGTTCGTGAAGGCAGATCTAATCTTGGTCGCTTCTTTAGTCAAACACATTGGATAGTGTGAGTGGTTACCACCTTCGTCCACTTTATCTTGAATAGTGTATTATGGATGGTTATAAATTCATTTTATTGTAAATGAAAATAAATTAAACAATTTACCAGATGTTTTATCGTTAAAAAATATGAATATGGAAGATTTTAGTATCATAAACACAAACAATTTTAGTTATTTATGTATGTTAATGGTCAAATAACCTAAAATGAAGAAGAGGTATACTTTCATTCCTTTGCCTAAATTGTTTTGGAATCTTATGATTGCACACTTGAAACTTTGAAGCAAATAATTCAAAATTGTGTAGTCACAGTCGAGGATAAAGAAATGAACAAGTTGTATTATCTTCAACTCGTAATAAGAGATGATGGTCATATTACATGGAAGGAGTCACGTTCATTTCATATTACTAAAACTTGTTCCTCTTTAAGATACGAATGCCTATACAAAGTTTGAAGAAAAACATCATTGAAAAGATAGAGAAAGAACCACATGAAAAGGGAGGTCACCATTCATTTTCGATACCCACTAAGACATACTTAAGGTATACAACTACATTGTTGTTGAGTTAATAGATAATGAAGTTGTCAACTCAATGTTTGATATTTATGACTAAAATGTAATATGCCATAAGGTATTAAGTTTTATATTACACTTAAATCACCTACATCTTCATTGTCTCAACTAGAACTCCCATTATCATCCTAACCATCTTACCAATAACAATATCATATCACCCTCAACTTGAACAATTATACCACCCCCAACCTAAACAATTATACCACTTTTACACTAAATCATCATATCACCTTCAACATAAACCTTCATATTATGTGTCTGAAGAATCAAATATGCAAACTTACACTAAACTTCTCATAAGGACTTTCATTAACCTTGGAGAAGATGAATCACACTCAACCTAATAACAAAATTGTTAGAAAAGGAGGTTGAGATCAAGAAGGGGGTTAATTGATCTTTGAAAGATTTTCGTAATTTACAGATTATTTATTTCAAAGATTAAGAGTTCTGACCAATTCTTGAATCAAGCAAAACAAGTAATTGAAATAAAGACAGCAACAGAATTGAAGAGATTAAGGTTTAGAAAAATACAACCAAGAATTATACTGATTCACCCAATCTCAGGGCTAAGTCCAGTTCTCAGCCAAATTCCAACTGAGTTCTACTAGATTGAATGATTTACAGATTATAGATTCCAATTACACACCCAACCTACCACAAGAACCAAAATCTCAGTCCTTGCACCTAAACCTTCACCAAGAACCAATTTCCAGTTCTTGAACCAACCTGCAGCCAAATTCCAGCTACAGAACTAGTGCCCAACAATTCCAGACACCCAACATACAGTAAGGAAATGTAAAGAAACAAAGAGAAGAAACTGGAACATTCAAACCTGGATTATGCAGCTCTGCATTAATCTAGGGGGAGAAATAATTAATTTTGAATACTCACTAATCTATATATTCAAGTGGCTTCTTCTGCATAATCATTCAAAGAGATGTTTGTCTTCATAAAATAGGGAGAGACTGAAAGTGATGAAGATCTTATTGAATAATTTGGTAAAACGAAGATCTTGTTAATTTGATGAAGTCAAATGAAGTCAAAGGCTATTCTGATGAAGTCAAAGGTTACTTGGTTAAAAGGGTAGAGTGATTAGTGAGTATGCATCTATACATAGGTTTAATCATTCATATCTCTCTACTGCATGAGCTTTCGTCATTTAAAAGATTTTGAAAATGCCTCTAAAGATGTTTAATATGTTAAAAACCAAAGTAATCGGTTAAATGATTTTTAAGAAATTGTTTTAACTGATATTATATGAGCTTTATCAGTTAAAATGTTCTTAACACTTACATAACAGGTTTTTAACTGATAGGTTTTCAAAATAATCGATTAAAACCTTTTAAAACATTCACTGGAACTGTTTTAATCGATATATCTTTGAATTAATCGATTGTTTTCATTAAAGGAATTTTTGAAAACCTTCTGTCCGTGTTTTTAACTGATATAGTTTTGAAATAATCGATTAAAATCACTTAAAATGTTCTGGGAAGTATTCTAGCAGTATTTTAATCGATATAACTGCGAAATAATCGATTAAAACCACTTGAAGCACTTTTTAATCGATGTAATCCAGCATATGATCGATCAGAATAATTTTAATCGATTAAACTACGATTTAATCGATTACAACAACTTAAGAGAATTTCTACTAACTGTTTTAATCGATTAAAACTGGTTGTTATCAGTTAAAATCAGTTAGAAAGTTTTATGAAAACATTTGGCAGAATTTTAATCGATTAAAATGTGAATGAATTTATTAAAATAACTTAAGGAATTTTTTACAAAGTGTTTTAATCGATTGAAATGTTGTCGTATCAGTTAAAAAAAATTTGGAAAATGATCAAGAACATTTTAACATATTAAAAGAAGTTTTAACAGATTAATTCAAGACTTTTAACAGATTAAAAGATTGTTTTAATAGATTAATTAAACCAACAGTTAGAACAAATCTCTATATAAATAGGATTGCTTCAGTCTTTTAAAAAATACTTTTGTACAATCAATCAAGCAATCATAAGAGCTACTTTCAAGAAAGAATCACGCAAGTTTTGTGAAGTTTTTCAAAGTTCTTTCTTGAGGCAATTTTTGCATTTCTTTTGTGAAGAAACTCATTTTGTAGAGCTGCATAATCCGGGTTTGAGTGTTCTAGTTTCTTCTCTTTGTTTCTTTACATTTACTTACTGTATGTTGGGTGTCTGGAATTGTTGGGCACTGGTTCTGTAGCTGGAATTTGGCTGCAGGTTGGTTTAAGAACTGGAAATTGGTTATTGGTGAAGGTTTAGGTGCAAGGACTAGAATTTTGGTTCTTATGGTAGGTTGGGTGTGTGATTGGAATTTGTAATCTGTAATTCATTCAATCTAGTGGAACTCAACTAGAATTTGGCTAAGAACTGGACGTAGCCCTGGGATTGGGTGAACCAGTACAAATCTTGGTTGTATTTTTCTAAACCTTACTCTCTTTAATTCTGCTGCTATCTTTATTTCAATTGCTTGTTTTGCTTGATTCAAGAATTGGTCAGAACTCTTAATCTTTGAAATAGATAATCTGTAAATTGCAAAAATCTTTCAAAGATCAATTCACCCCCCCTCTTGATCTCAGCCTCCTTTTCTAACAATTGGTATCAGAGCAAGGGTCTTGAAAAATACTCAAGACTTTTGGTCCAAATCTTTCATGGCTGAAAACAAATTACCTTTTTCTGAGGGAGCTTCTATTAATAGACCTCCACTGTTTTGTGGTACAGATTATCCATTTTGGAAGATTAGGATGGAGATCTTTATTGAATCTATTGATAGAAATGTTTGGGATGTAATTGTTAATGGTCCATTAATTACAGAAAAAGAATGGTCTAGATTAAATGATGAAGAGAAAAGAAAAGTTCAAAGTGATTGTACTGCAAAAAACATAATTACTTCTACACTAAAATGGATGAGTTTTTTAGGGTTTCTCAATGCAAATCTGCCAAGGAAATGTGGGAAGTTCTTGAGGTTACTCATGAGGGAACGACTGATGTAAAGAGAGCTAGAAGCATACTCTCATAAGAGAATATGAGTTGTTTAAAATGCAAACTGGAGAAAGTATTGCAGATGTGCAGAAACGCTTTACTCATATCATCAATCATCTAATGGGCTTAGGTAAAACTTATGATAAAGAGGAATTAAATATAAAAGTTTTGAAATGTCTTGATAGGTCATGGCAACCTAAGGTCACAGCAATTTCATAGTCAAAAGACTTATCCATCATGACAACAACCTCCTTATTTGGCAAACTTAGAGAACATGAGATGGAAATTAACAGATTCAATGAGCAAGAAATCTCTGAAAAGAAAGGTAGAAGCACAACACTCAAATGTGAAGAAAAAGATCAAGAATCAGAACAAGAAAGTGAAAATCTTGGACTGCTAGTCAAAAAGTTTAACAAGTTTCTCAAGAGAAAGATCCAAGATAAAGAAAAACACAAAAGGTATGAAAAGAAATCTGATTCTTTTAACTATAAGTGCTATGGTTGTGGTAAGCAGGGTCATGTAAGAATGGAGTGTCCAGAAAAGAATAAACACAATGACAAGAAAGATGAAAAGATCAAAAGAAGAACATATATAGCATGGGATGACAATGATACCTCATCAATAGAAAATTCTGATTATGAAGAAGCTAACTTGTGTCTAATGGCTAATCATAACTATCAAACTAGCAGTGTAAGTTCTAACTCTTCTAATTTTGTGAATTATAACTCATTTCACGAAGCATTTAATGAAATGCATGAAGAAACCAAGAAACTTAAAAGAGAAAATGATAGGCTAAAAGGCATGAACAATTGGCTAGAAAATAGAGTTGATTCTCTTGAAAAGAAAATTCTTGAAGATGAAACTGATCTTGATTTCTTAAAATTAATCCATGATAATTTTGATTGCTTATGTAATAAACCATGCAATAATTGTCCAGATATACAAAAGAAGATTGATTTTTTGTTACAAACTATTTCTAAATTTACACAAGGTCAAGCTAATCTTGATGTTCTTCTTGGATCACAAAAACTTATTTTTGACAAATCTGACATTGGATTTACATCTAGCAAGAAAACCAGAAAAACTGTTGGAAATAGAAAATCATACTCATCATCTGTTATCAAATGCTTTTATTGTATGAAAAGAGGTCATTCTGTTAAATTTTGTAGAATCAAGAAGTATGCTATACCAAGAGGAAGAATGAAGTGGATTCCCAAGAATTCATTTCAAATAACTTGACTGGACCCAATGATTATAAAAAGGGTACCAGATTATGATAAATTTGTCTTGCATGAACAAAAATATGGAGATCCTCTGGTACCTGATCAACAATTATATGTTTTGGTTTCATGAGTTGATCATTTTAATTGATAGAAAACTATTTTAATCGATTAAATTCACTTACAGAGAAATTTTAAAAAAGTTGTCCGTACAGTTTTAATCGATTATTCATCGAATTAATTGATTAAAACCTCTTAGGTTTACAACTAATATTCTAGATCCATGTTTTAATCGATTAAAAAGGATTTACATCAGTTAAAATCATTAAAGAGTTAAATTTAATCGATTCTTTTTCTATTTAATCGATTAAAATTTTGTGATCATTTCATTAAACATATACAATACAAATTTAATTGATTCTTTTCTGTTTTAATCGATTATTACACTGTTATTATTTCAAACCTAATATTCTAGATCAAATTAATTGATTAAATTGTTGGTTAATCGATTAATTTGTTCTTAAAAACTTTTTTAAATGAGGGTGATTTAGCTCTTATGCTACATTGAAAATAATATCCGTGTGAATTGGATTTTTGTTATCAAGGATCACGTGATAAAAGCAAAAAGATTGGTTGATTATAAACTACCATATGCTATGCTGATTAATCAATTTTTTAGATACTTTGAAGTAAATCTTGTAGGAGAATATGTGGAAACTCCAAAGGCCTCCAATAATATTGATGATTCCACTTTGCGGAAGATGGGATTTATCAAAATTGATGGAGAGTGGATCTCTAAGATGGATGCTGGGATGTCTGAAGATGAGGAAGAAGATGAAGAAGAAGTTGATCAAGGTCAAATTCCTTCTTCTCCGGCTGCTGCTGAGGTTCCTGAATCCACTAGTGGTCAAAATTCCTATGAGAACATGGAGATCATACCATACATGGAGCAACTTGACCGTAGAAATCCTCTCTCCCAGTTTGAAAGAACCATGCTCTCTTAAATGGCCTCACTGTAAGAAAATCAAAGGAAACACATGAAAATGACCTACCAGCACTTCCAGCAGACCAACACACAATTCTCCAACCTGGGAAATCAAATTGCTGACATTTATACCAAATTGGAGGATATGCAATTGAATCAGGGAAACTGGGAAGATTAAGTCTCATCAAGAAGGGTCTTTTCTATCATAAGTTTTTTTTCTATTGTTTATTTACTATTTTTATTTATTTGATGTTTTGTTTATGTTGGTTTGTACAATTAACTGGTCTTTGATCAGAAACACTCCTTGAACATCCTTAAATATAATGTAGGTATGTTAATTTGAAGTTACAATTGAATTAGAGATCCTAGATAACACATTCTGATAGTTTTAGCTGATAAAAAATCATTTTAATCGGTTAAATCTATTAACAGGAACATTTATATAAACAATTCGTACTATTTTAATCGATTATTTTACGATGTAATCGATTAAAAGCTATAGGTTATGGATTTGTATCAACTAAAATTGATTTACATCAATTAAATTCACTAAATTGAGATGTAACATTCTGGTTTTGTGCGGATTTTGTATAATTTTCAATTCTCTTTTTTTTTAAAAAAAAAAAACATCTTGTGGCTATTTTGAATTTAACATAAGTTACTTGTCTTTTAGGATCAAGACAAATAATTTCTTTAGTGATCATGTTTTAAAAGGTGATTGTGAAATTTTATTTATAGAAACTGAGAAACAATTAGCTGATATATTCACAAAATCTATTGCTTGTGATCGATTTTTTAAAATCCGAACTGAATTAGGCATTTTAGATGCATCAAACATCACTTAGTTCCCATTTTTGAGTGTTTTAATTGATATAAACTAGTTTTAGTCGATTAATTTCATTAATAATACTACTGTTCATACTGTTTTAATCGATTAAATTTTGATTTAATCGATTAAATGCTCCCAGGATTTCAATGTACATCTGTTTTAATCGATTAAAATGTTATCTGTATCAATTAAAATCATTAACATGATCAATTTAATCGATTATGTCCTGTTTTTAATCAATTATTATTATGGAAAGAAAATTAAAGGCTTTAGTTAATGGTTGTTCTTGTAACATGCTACTAAAGCATGGTTCCCTTATCTTTACACGTGTCTATTGTATTTATTACAAACGTATTAACAAAGATAAGTTTGAATCAACTTTAATTGGTTTTTAAATGAATAATACATCTCATTGGTATCATGAAATATTTTTTTAATGTTGTTTTAAAAATAAATTTTGTTACATGACATGCATATTGCTTGTTTTACTCCTCTCTTCCCTATTTTTGATGAAGTCAAAGGGGGAGAAATGATTAATTTTGATATACTCACTATTTTAGGGGGAGAAATGATTAATTTTGAATACTCACTAATATATATATATTTAAGTGACTTCTTCTGCATAATCGTTCAAAGAGATGTTTGTCTTCATCAAATAGGGGGAGATTGAAAGTGATGAAGATCTTATTGAATCATTTGATAAAACGAAGATCTTGTTGATTTGATGAAGTCAAATAAAGTCAAAGGCTATTCTGATGATGTCAAAGGTTACTTGGTTAAAAGGGTAGAGTGATTAGTGAGTCTGCATCTATACATAGGTTTAATCATTCATATCTCTCTACTACATGAGGTTTCATCATTTAAAAGATTTTGAAAATGCCTCTAAATATGTTTAATATGTTAAAAACCAAAGTAATCGGTTAAATGATTTTTAAGAAATTGTTTTAACTGTATGTGAAAGAACATTACGTGTAGGCCTTCTAATATAAAGTTTAGTGAGAAAAAAGATGTCATGCACGTTAAAAGTATAGATGAAGAAGATGAATAAGAAGTATAACCATAACCAAACATTAAACTCATAAACTAACCCATAACCTATCATAATACTTGCTTCACTTCTAATCTACTATATTAAAAAAAAAAATCTTAACCTAGAACTTTTTCATGTTTTTGTATCATGAAACCAATGTGTATCCCCTTAGAACATTATTTGTTGATCAATGCTTAAACCTGAAAAAAATTTGCAAGATGCAATTGAAAAATTCTATGTTGTTCATCATTGCATGTACACAATGAAAAATTTAAGCCAATTTTGACTTGTTGGATAGTGTATTCATGCAAAATATGACTAGAGATGCAGAGGAATTCTGCACTAAAGAGAAATATTGAAAAATATTGAAGTTGGAAGGTGCCCACATGTGTGTTTCTCCATTAATCTCTTAAAAAGATAAAATAGTTAAAATACTTTATAATTTCCCAAACCATCCACGAAATTAGCTATTGAAAAGTTCTACAACACTTGGGAGTAATCATACAATAAATTTCCACATCTATTAAATGTAATGCAATAATATGACATAAGATTTATTTAAAAGATGAACACTCAACCTTCTTACCAAAGACAACAATTGGTTGAGGATGATGTCTTCTTCAAGAGGGTCTTTTGGTCATTCAAACCTTACATTGATGATTTTTGCTACATTTGTTCAAGTTGACAGAACGTTTATCTATGAAAAATACAAAAGAATATTATTAGTGACAATAATTCAAGATCGACATAACGATATACTCCTTATAGCCTTCATTTTTATGGAAGGTGAAACCGCTAATGTTTTATTCTTTTTTTAGGAATATACGAAGATACATCACCACACATGGCCTTTACCTTATTTCGTACCACACAATATATAAAAAAAATGCTTACTTAAGAGAGAAAGACAGTTGGATAAAACAATAATTTTATGCATTTATATTGTATTCAACACATTGCTCAAAACTTCATAAAGCGGTTCAAAACTACTCCATTTTAAAAAGATTTTGTGAACATGCGTGAGTTTTTTTTTTCCTAAACTCATTAATTTCATTTAGTCATCAGTTAACTATTTTCGAAACTTATTACTTTAACAACACATGGAGTGTTCGAGCTAAGATTTTTTTACTATTACAACATAATAAGAGATGAAAACCTAAAAATAGCAAATAGTTAGACAAAATTCTTATGGAGAAGTGGAAACTCACATAGGACAACAAGAAACACTAGGGAAACATGACTACCAACCTAATAGAGTCTATGGTTTTGTTTTTTTTATTGAAAAGAGACAAGGAGCCTTTCAATTTCCTCCTTAGTCATGTAAACTTACATACGTTGAAGTAAATTCTTCATTGAAAGAGGTAAGAAGGTGGTTGTCATGATAGTCGTAGTAGATGTACTTTAAAGAAGCAACCAAGGTTTTTGGTGATATAGAGTTAAAGGCAAACACTCATAAAATAGTTAGAATTTGACCGAATAAGCACAAGATTTTTGGTAGAAAAAAATACTAAATCTGGTAAATGTGAGATCAACAAGGCAACAAGTCTAGACGAATTAGGGTGTAGTTGCGATAAGTATTAAAAGCTTTATTTTCCATATTCACACATACTTGCTACGTGAAAACGCACACACTATGATTTTACCAACTACATTAATTATGTATACAACATAGAACAAGTAGTTAAGGTATATGCTAATTTATTGAGAGAGTTAAGACATGAAGATTATTAGAGAACTTCGAAGGGTCACATGCCAAGTCATTTTTGCATACAAATAAAAAAAAACATTTGGGAGCACCAAAGTTATTCCAAAAGTTGTTCCTATTACCACACTGGACCATAAAAAAAATGTCATAACAATATTCATCTTAAATTTCATATCATTAATTTATATCATTTAACAATATTCATAGTCATAAATTTTAATAAATAGAATTTTAAATTATGTTCTTATTTTAATATTTTCTTACAATAATTTTTAATTGAAAGCAATGAGAGGGAGATTGATGGAAATGTTCCTGCATTTCCAAGAGATGATTTTGATGATGATTCAAGTCAACTACATTCAAGTCAACACCATTCAAGATGAATTTAAGGATAAGATGAATTTATGACGTAGGTGATAAAGATGATGATTCAAGCAAGCCCAAGATGATTCCTGAATACTAGATAGAGTCTTAGAATACTTGGATATAGAGGTACAAGTTGATGAAGTAATATTATGCATAAGCCTCCAAAGCACAAGTGTGATAAAATTCATAACATGATATTTTTCACTGTCATAATTAATTATGATGCACCAGAAATGGAAAAATGATTTTCTCTATCATAATTAATTATACTGTTAATATAATCAATTATGGAAATTCAAATTTAAAAAATATATCCGTTTTAAAGAATAAGTGTTTTTGAATACATCCTGATTTTCTCTATGATATTATTAATGTCCAACGGCCACTTTCTGATGTTATTTTTCTATTTAATTAAGTTTTGATGAAAAATAAAAAACACACAATTACAGAATTCGAAAATACAATTTACATTCAATCAGTTTTGAGAAAAGAATTCTGAACAAGGCAACAGAGATATTTTACACATTTTGAGAAAACCCTCTTCTCTACTGCCTTCTGTGCTTTCATTGTTAATCACACTTGTTCTTGGAGATTGACATTCTACAAGCTTCTATAATTTGTTGTCTCCATTACCCAGGTGTGTCTGTTCTTATTTTTATTACCTTCATCCTTTTTGCATTGGTGGAAAAGGAGGTGTTTTTCATCCCTAGTGTGATTCTAGGGAGGGGTTCATCCTTAGTGGGATTCTAAGGAGGTGTTTTTCATCCTTTGATTTGTTCAGAGGAGGTGTTCATCCCTGTGGGATTCTAGGGAGGTGTTCATCCTTAGTGGGTTTCTAAGGAGGTGATTGTCTTTTTAATTAGTTTACTTTTTACTGGTTCTTCTACTAAGTTGATTGTAATTTGTAAACTGAATTTGAAAGATAGTGAATGGGGAGTCACTCTTGTGTTAAGAGTTGACTGGAAACTGGATGTAGGGTTGACTATACCCGAACCAGTATAAATCTCTGTGTGCTCTTCTCTTTCCCTTATCTCTTTCTCTTTTCCAGATTATATTATTGCTTCCGCTTTAACAAATTATTGACTCACAAATAAATTTTTAATTTGACATCTATTTTAATTTGTGCATCTATTCACCCCCCTCTAGATGTAATTTGTCTAACATTAATATGATAATAGGTTTATATACAGTTTTACTTACCTCCTTAATATTATCATTCATATTATATTTTAATATTCTAATCTTATATTTACGTTAATAACAACATTATAAGATTAATATTCATTTTGGTAATCATATTAATTAATTTTTAATAATAATATAATTTGAAGTTGTTATTTATATTTAATAACAAATATTAGCACAAAATATTAATTAAATAATAAAACTTAAATAGTTTTTATTATATACTTATTTATTTTAAAAATCAAAATTTTATAAAATATAAATTAATAAAATATTAGAATTTAAAATTAAAAAACCAATTTAAAATATAAAAAAATTCAAAATCAATTCTAAATTTGGTTTCCAAAATTGAATTTTGAATGATTTTCAATACCAACTAGACATTTTAATTGTCTGAATTTGATTTTAAATTTGAATATTTTTAAGAATTATGTTATTTGAGAAATTAAATCTGACAAATGATTTGATTATTTTTTTTAATATTGTTAATATGTGTGAAAATAAATCTCATAAAATTTTTAGAACAAAATAATAAAAAATAAAATAAGTTTTTCATAAGCTAAAATTGATTTATTCATAGACTAATTTATAAAAGTTCTCATATATAATTTTTATAATTTTTTAAACTTATGCATGAACTAATTTTAATTTATAAAAAATATTTTATATATTTTCTTTTTCTTTTCTAAAAGTCTTTATCAAAAAATTTGTGTAAAACATTATATGTTTTTTTTATTTATAGTCTTAATAAGTTTTTTTTTCTATAATTTTAAATTATAAAAATATTATTTGATACATCGATTGATGTTATGTTTATTGTGTAATTTCACGTGAGTATTTATTTACTTTTAAATATTTGTCTAAAAATATAACAAAAGTGGTTGAACAAGAGTATTTTTTAATTAAAGGTAAGAGTTTCTTTTAAAATAAGTTTTTCTTTAAAAAAAATGGATGGGATATTTTGTAATTTAAAAGAAATTCAAATATAAGAAATTTGAATTGATTTTATTTTAAATTGTTTAATTTTTTAAAGTTTTTAAATTTTGTAAATGATTTGTTTGAATAAAATAATTTTAATTTATTGAATTTTAATTTTTTTATTCGAATAAAATATTTAAATTGCTATTACATATAAAAAATATCATCAATATATCTATTAAGTCGGTCTAACTCATGAGTTAGGCAAGAGCCAAGGTAAACCATGATGGATTGGGTTGGATCTAATCAAATAGATACAAAAGGCTAATAAAGTCAAGTTTGGTGGAGACAAATTATACAAGTAACTAAGTCAAATTGAGTTGAGATAGATTGGATTAAAATGATATAGGTCATGTCAAGCTTTATTAGAACAAGTCGGCCAAGTTAGAATGAGTTGGACCATATTAAGACAAATTGGATCAAAGAGGTCAATATGCATCTAGTCAACTCAAAAATAGATACAACAAGCCAAAATGGGTCAAGTTAAGACAAGATGTGTCAGAAAGAGTTAAATCATGATAAGTGAGGTTAGACAAGGACAAGCTAGGTTGAGATGGATAGAGTTGGGTTGATTCAGGGTTGGCCAAGTGTATTCTATTAAGCTAGTTAGGGTTTGATAAAGAAGGATTGGATTAAGTTATAATAGGTTAGATTGGATCAGATTGGATAGAATCATGTTGAGACAAGTTGAGTTAGGATAAAACTAGATGAGCCAGGTCAAGATTAGTCAGGTTGGATAGGTTGATTATGGTCAAAATGTGTTTGGTATAGTCAAAATGAGTCAAGTTAGGTCAAACTAAGTCATGATGAGCCATGTCAGATATAACCAATCTTGATAAGTTTGGTCATGCTTATTTGAGTCAAGAGGTTCTGGAATAGGTCAAGTTAGGTTAGGGCAAGTCGTCCCAAGTCAAAATGAAGCAAATATATTCTAGTCGAGATTGAGTCAAAATGAAAATATGAAGAGAAGTGATATAAAATTTGAGAAAAAAAAGTATGATATTTGTCCATTTTTTCTTTTTAGCTAGAATTTGAAATTATTTGATTTCAAGTAATCAAATTACTTTCACGAATTCAAAATTCTCTATATGAATAACCAATTTTGTCATCAAACATTTCAAAATCTCTATTAATATGAATTACCCTCTACATTCAAACATAAGGTAAGTTTTGATGTCAATTTATCGATGTGGTGTAAAGTTATAATATTTTTTTATAATTACAAAATTATAAAATCCAATCACATTTCAAAATAAACTATTCATATATATTAGACAATGAAGAGTATGTGAATTTTTCTCTACAGTGAGGCTATGATTGAGGTATTGTTTCTTTTCTTAAACAAGAAATAAGACAAATAAGATTTTGTTCCCTTGACTCTTCCTTATAACTCATACCTTAATGGATAAAATTTCAGAGAGAATTTGTGTATGTTTGATAAAGTTGTTAGACAAATGGCATCTAGAGGAGGATGAATAGATGCACAAATTGAAATGGATGCCAAATTACAATTTATTTGTGATGTCAATTATTTGTTAAATTGAGTTTTAATTATCAGATAAAATACAGATATAGCGGAAGCGATATAATTAGAGAGATAAAGGGAAGGAAATAAGTAGATGTTATCACAGAGGTATAAGGAAGAGAAAAACACACAATTATTTATACTGGTTCGGGTATACCAACCCTACATTCAGTTCCCAGTCAATTTTAATCACAAGAGTGACCTCAATTCAGTTTACAAATTATAATCAGCTCAGCAGAGGAACCAATAAAAATTAAATTAATTCAAAAGAGAAACACCTACTTAAAATCCCACTAAGGATGAACACCTCCCTAGAATCCCACAAGGAATGAACACCTCTGAACAAATCAAAGGATGAAAAGTACCTCCTTTGCCACCAACACGCAAAGGATGAAAACCTAAAAGTGCTTTGTTGCCTTACTCATAATTCCTTTCTCAAAACTGATTGAATGTAAATTGTATTTTTTATTTTTCATCAAAACTCATTTAAATAGAAAAATAACATAAAAAAATAGTCGTTGGTCATTAATATTTTCGTAGAGAAAAAATTAAGATGTATTAAAAAACATTTATTCTTCAAAATAGATATTTTTCAAATTTGAACTGCCATAATCGATTATGTTACCAGTATAATCAATTATGACAGAGAAAATTGTTTTTCCATTTTTTATGCATCATAATTGATTATGATAGTGAAAAATGTCATGTTACGAAATTTTATCACACTTGTGCTTTGGAGGCTTATGCATCATACCACTTCATCAACTTACACCTCCATGTCCAGTATTCTAAGACTCTATCTAGTCTTCATGCTTCATCTTGGGTTTGCTTAAATCATCATCTTTTTCAAAATATATATCTAGTCTTCAGGCTTCATCTTGGGTTTGCTTGAGTCTTGAATGTAGGGACATGTTGCCATCAATCTCCCCCTTATTGCTTTCAATCTCCCCCTTTTTTATGATGATCAAGGAAACACCTGAAATGAATTAAAATGCTTGACTCTATATAGTCAGCTCAAGATTAGCACAGATTTGCACACTATAGTGTGGCACATATTAGCCTAGTATATTTAAACTCCCCCTAGATATGTTAATAACAAAATGTTGAACATACAAGGACTTGATGTTGAACTTACATGGACATGAAGCTTGTTGATTTTGATGATGATTCAAGAACAAAGAATTTAGAGTGATGAAGACTTGTATTGTTGTGTAATAACTCTGTTTTGATGAGTTTGAGTATGTAATATTAGAGTCTAAGATAGCCGGTACATAATCTACTCTTTAGAAGCTTCAAAAACTCATATTTATCAGTTAGCCTTGGGTTTAATCGATTAAAACATCAGATAATCGATTATTACAGTGAGAAAAACCATTTTCTGTATCTGTTCACTGTAATAATCGATTAACACACCTGTTAATCGATTAACAGGCCATTTAATCGATTAACAAGCCAGTTAATCATTTAAAACAGAGAGTTTGGGGGTTCTGTTGATTATGGCTCTGTAATAATCGATTAACACTTCATTTAATCGATTATTTCAGTCAGATTTTGATTTTCAACTTCAAATTAAACCTATTTTCGAAAACCCTAATCCCAATACTCTCTAGTTCCGAAAATCCCAATTCCCAAACCCTAATTTCTCTACTTAAGATTCTCTAAGGCTCTCAGAAAATTAAACAACCTTTTTCAAACAAAAGTTAAGTGTTGTGAGTGCCAGAGAACTGTTTGTTGGAGGCAAAAGGGGCTTTTGGAACCTGGTGTGGGCTAGAAGCGATAAGAATCACTAAGTGGAGTTCTTAGTGGATTGTGTGTTGTGCCGTCTCTGGGGAAAGTTGTTCTTCATCTCTTGTGAGTTTCAAGAGAGGTGTTTTCTTTACTTTGTATTTTCAATTGTTATCTGTTTGTAAAACCTTTGATTATAGTGAAAACGCTAATCCTCTGTTTGAGTGATTAGCAACTAGACGTAGGGTCTTTTGATCCGAACCAGTATAAATCTCCTGTGTAAGACTCTATCTCTATCTTATTTACGTTTACACAACTTTTTAATCGGTAAAATTTGGGGAAAATTTTTAAAACCTAATTTTTGTTAAGAAACCAATTCACCCCCCTCTTGGTTTTTGTCCGACAACGCGATGATTCCACTGCGCGATTCTAACACAAAACTCCCCCTAACTTATTTGAGCAAAACTCCCCCTGTTTAATTGAGAGTTAGGAATGAATTTTACACAGATTTTAATTCATAAAAAAATCTCCCCCTGTTTCATTGGCAATCATAAAAAATTATTTGAAGAGAAAAAAATATCCCCCTATTTCACACAGATTAATATCATCAAAATCTCTCCTTGTTTCATTGATAATTATGAAAAATATTGTAATAGAAGTTGAGCACAAATTTGCATAGATTAGTACATAAATCAAGGCAGAGAAGATAATGCATCACAAAGTATCATAGAGAAGAATGTCATATTAAGGAAGCAATATCTAGGATACCCAAGGCAAATGAAGAGAGAGAAAGATAGGGGAATGAAATGATTTCAGAGATAATGGAATGAAATACAGTAGTTTCCCCCAATTGCAATCTTCTTATTGAGACAACTTTCAAAGTCAAATTCAAATTCACTCATATTCCAAATTTCAAATTTCAAATTCAAATTCACTCAAATTTCAAATTTCAAATTCAAATTCCAAATTTCAAATTTCAAATTCAAATTCACTCAAATTCCTAATTTCAAACTTCAAATTTCAAACTTTCAAATTTTAAACTTTCAAATTTTGAAAACTTTTAAATTTTAAAACTTTCAAATTTCAACCTTTCAAATTTCAAAACTTTCAAATTTCTAAGTTGGTTAACAATTGAATTTATGTGGCTGATAAGTGCAGATATTCAATGCAGAGGCATGGGAGACAAGAATAAACTTATCTTTGTGATATTTTTCTGTTTATCCAGCTTATTCCTATACACCCATTTAGCTCCAATAACGTGCAATATCAACATACAAATCTAGCTACCCTTTAATTACTTTTGGGTCCTTAAAAAGGCTAGTAGAATCACAAGTCTCTGCCAAAAGACTAAGGATAAAAGAATAGAACCATGATATAATAGATTATGTAATTCTTGTAATTAAAAAAATTTCCAAACTTTCAAAAGTTTTCTATAATCATCCATTATGACAACATATACAGAAATAACATAATCTATTATGACAACGAGAAAAAAAATTCAAAAATTCAGAATCTATTAGATGCTCAAACTACCATCTAGACATGTATAAATGCTTTGTTTCTTTAGGTACCCATTCATATTTGCCATTAGATATGCCAAAATGTTTTATGTAACATCTATTTGATGTATGACTTAATTTCATGCAATAAAAACATGTTGGTTTTCTTTGAAAAGGTCTAAATGAGTTTCTTAAATTTATTGAAACTGGTTTCACATCTGTTTTCCTTGACTCTTTCACAAGAACAATTTTATGAGGTTTCTAGACTTTTCTTGGGTTTGTAACCAAGTCCAGCTTTGCTAGAATCCACTCTTTGATAACCTAACATAGAATCCAGATTTTCAGAAGATTTTGAAAACTTGCTCATTATTTTCTCTAACTTGAAAATCTATTTTCCAAATTATTACAATTTTCACAAGGATGAGCTACTTCTTTATCTTTAGTCAAAGTTTTAAATTTCTCAACATCTTTCTTTAAGCACTCATTTTCTTTCTCAAGAATACCAATAATATTTTCTAATGCTTGAAACTTTTGCTTAAGTGCAGTGTATTTCTTAGCTAACCTGTTAAAACCTTCATACATTTCTAGATATGTTTCATGCAACTCATCATATGTATTTAAGGATTTTGTGCTACTTACTTGTGATGAGGCTTCATTATCACTCTTTGTCATCAAGAAAATATTTGCTTCTTCTTCTCCATCACTGCTTTTGGAAGAACTCTCTTGTGTTGTGGAAGAATCATTATCCTCCCAAGCAATTAAAGCTTTGCATTTGTTCTTATAGATACCATTCTTCTCTTTCTTAAGTTTCAGACAGTCTGGTTTGATATGGCCAAGTTTCCACATCCATAGCACTCGTACCTATTTGTTTTCTCTTTTCTTTGCTGTCTCTTTTTCTTGTTCTTCATAAAATGAGAAAATTGTTTAGCTAAAAGAGATATATCGAAATTCGAAAACTTACCTTCATTTTCGCTTTCATCCTGTGAAGTTTTTACTGCATTTAGAGCTATCGTCTTGGCTTGATTCTGTTTATCGTTCTTTAACCTTTGAAGCTCCATTTTATGTCCTCGCAGCTTTCCAAATAGAGTAACAATATTCATTTCTGTGAGATCCTTTGATTTCGTAATAGTAATGACCTTTGGTTGCCAATTCTTGTCTACGGATTTTAAGAACTTTGTGTTCAACTCCTCATTATCAAAACTCTTTCCTAATTCTTTCAAGTCATTTACTATATGTGTGAAGCGTGTTTGGAAATCTATGATGCTTTCATTCTGCTGCATTTGAAATAATTCATACTCCTGGATGAGTGTGTTCTTACGTGCTCTCTTTACTTCATTTGTTCCTTCATGTGTCATTTCAAGAGCGTCCCATATTTCTTTTGTCGTCTTGCATTGTGAGACCCTGAAAAATTCATTACGAGTTAAGGCAGAAACAATAACATTTTGGGCTCTTATGTCATATTGGGCACACTTGTTTTTATCTGTCGTCCATTGGTCAAAAGTCGTTGGAACAACTCCAGACTCAGTTGTTCTCATCGGAATGTAGGGACCGTTGAGTATAGCATCCCAAACACTGTAATCTAGTGTTTGTAAAAATATTTCCATTTTGCCTTCCAAATCTGATAGTCTTCACCTTTAAATAGTGGAGGTATTTTTATTGAGGTTCCTTCCCTGTAAACCTGATTCTGCATAGACATCTTAAAAGATCTTTTAGAAATAATTTATCTAACCAAGCTCTGATACCACTTGTTAGATAAATGGCATCTAGAGGGGGGTGAATAGATGCACAAATTGAAATAAATGCCAAATTAAAATTTATTTGTGATGTTAATAATTTGTTAAATTGAGTTTTAATTATCAGATAAAATATAGATATAGCGAAAGCGATATAATTAGAGAGATAAAGGGAAGGAAATAAGTAGATGTTATCACAGAGATATAAGGAAGATAAAAACACACAGTAATTTATACTGGTTTGGGTATAGCCAACCCTACATCCTAGTCAACTATAATCACAAGAGTGACCCCAATTCACTATCTTTCAAATTCAATTTACAAATTACAATCAACTAAGCAGAGGAACTAGTAAAAGAAAACTAATTCAAAAGACAAATACCTCCTTAAAATCCCATTAAGGATGAACATCTCCCTAGAATCCCACTAGGGATGAACACCTCCTCTGAACAAATCAAAGAATGAAAAGCACCTCCTTTGCCACCAACACACATAGGGTGAACACCTCCCTAGAATCACACTAGGGATGAACACCTCCTCGAACAAATCAAAGAGATGAAAACACCTCCTTAGAATCCCACTAAGGATGAACACCTCCCCTGAACAAATCAAGGGATGAACGACAATCACCTAAACCCTAAAAAGGGGTTAAGACAATAAAATACAGCAACCGCCTAAACCCTAAAAAGGGGATTTAACATCAACCACTTAAACCCTAAACAGAGAATTTAACATCAAGTTCCTAAAAAAAATAAGAACAACCACACCTGGTAATGGAGACAACAAATTGTAGAAGCCTGTAGAATGATAACTCCAAGAACACAGTGTGATTGACAATAAAAGTGCAGAAGGCAATATGAAAAACTTTTCTCATAAAACCTAAAAGTGTTCTGCTTCCTTGCTCAACATTCTTTTCTCAAAACTGATTGAATGTAAATTGTATTTTCAAATTTTGTAATTGTGTATTTTTTATTTTTCACCAAAACTCATTTAAATAGGAAAATAACATAAGAAAATAGTTGTTGGTCATTAATATTTTCATAGAGAAAAAATCAAGATGTATTAAAAAACATTTATTCTTCAAAACATATATTTTTCAAATTTGAACTGCCATAAACAATTATGCTACCAATATAATCAATTATGACAGAAAAAATTGTTTTTTTCATTTCTGATGCATCATAATTGATTATGACAGTGAAAAATGTCATGTTACAAAATTTTATCACATTTGTGCTTTAGAGGCTTATGCATAATACCACTTCATCAACTTGTACCTCCATGTCCAATATTCTAAGACTCTATCTAGTCTTTATGCTTCATCTTGGGCTTGCTTAAATCATCACCTTTTTGAGAATGTATGTCTAGTCTTCAGGTTTCATCTTGGGCTTGTTTGAGTCTTGAATGTAGGGACATGTTGCCATCAATCTCTCCCTTATTACTTTCAAAAGTTAATCTTGTCGCCTAGATCTCATCAAAGAATTTTGCGAGTGAAAGTAATGAAGTACTAAACTTGGCCTAAGTCGTGTCCTCGAGGAGAATTGCTAAGTTTTATTTAAATCTTGATTTTCTATATCAAAAAAGTAAATTGAAAGCAATAAAATTAAACTATAAAAGCAATTAAAGAAAACATTTTAAAGAAATCATTAAATGAAAGCTTTTAAATATAATCTATGAAGGCATTGTAAACTAAGTTTGAAAGTAGAAAACAAAATCAATTTGAAATTAGAATTGAAGTTTGATGTAAAATAGTGAAAAATTGTGTCGATTCTCCAATCATAAACTTGCTTTTATGATTTTTATTGATTTCTATAAAATTGTCTTGCAATCACAAAAATAAATTCACAACATTTCCAATCAATTACCATTAATTTGAAATTCGTATTAAAAACTCAATTCCTAAATCAAACAATCACTTAAACCTAAAAGTTGAATTGTGATGTAAATGAGACATCCAATCAAATAACCTCAATTACATTGTTTGTAATGGATTATAATTGGTTAGAATAATTAAGAATCAAATCTAAACCATAGAAAAGAAATTTTAATTGGTGAATCAACAAATAATGCGAATTAGAACATGATTAACAAGTGAAAACCAGAAGAAACATAAAACATAAAACAGTAAAGAAATGGAATGAAATATGAAGAAGAAGATGAAAATAGAAAGTAAAAGCGAAGAATTAAGAGAAAAGGAAAAAAAACTTATCAAGGAGAACTTGAATTGATAAACTTCATTGCATTATTCGTACAATAAACTCTATGAACAAACTTGGAAGCTAAGCATCACTGTAAACTAAAGATCTTAAAAACTAAACTAGAGAAATCTTAAAATGATTTGTGACTCAAACTTAACTTATGTTTCTCAACCTTCAAAGATTTATTTATACAATAACAAAGGCATATGAAACAATCAAGGCCTATTTGAGGCCCATAATTACATAATAAAATTCAAAACAACATTATGCAAAATAGAAATTAGATGAATCCGCTTAGCATATTGGAAAACGCTGAGCAGAATGACAGTTAAATTAGTTACTTGAGTCCTAGCATAATCTGCTTAACAAATTCGAAAAATATTGTGTGGTTGGCACAAGGTTGATTCCGCTGAGTAAATTGCAAAGTGCTCAATGGATTGCTTCTTTTGGAATAGGACCTCTCTACACTCGATTTTGCTTAGCGGTTTTTTCTAGACTCGATTCTATTGTTTCAACTTTTATAATTTCTTTACTTTATCATTCCTGCTAAAGTAAACAAATAATTAGTTAAAATGTGCAGTTTAAATAATAAATTATATTAAGATATTTGTATTTCCTTTTTACAAAACTATATTAATTATCCATAATTAATTAAGAAATATACTAACTATATATAAATTATACTAATAAAATTATTGATAAAATATGTTCATCAATGTTAAAAATTAGATTTGTTTCATGTTAATGGATATCAAACCCTCTAAATTAGTAGTTATCATCAAAAACTACTTCACTTTTAACATATTTACCATACTGATATTTAATTATATATGTATTTTATTAGTTTCTTAAAAAGTGATATGTATCTTACGTAAGACATTAAACCTAAACTATCCTATTTGAATAATGTGATAGTGTACATATTATAAATATATAAATTAAGTAAGAGCGAATTACAATGACCCCTCCCTTGAGGTTTACATCTATTTCACCTGGTAACCTTGAAATATTTTTTTAACTTCCACTGATGTAGTATATATTTGTAGTAAATATGCAGTACGTATTTTTATTGTATTTTTTCAATGGATTATGTTTTCAATTACTACTTAATGACCATTAAGATATGATAACTAAAAGTTCAACATTACGAAAATAACGAAAATTTTCACTTTTAGTCCATAATTACTTAATGAGATTTTTATATTACATCCATTCCACTTGTTAAAATACTTAATATTTTTTTTATTTTTTTACTTTTACGCTTGATTTGGTTGAAGGTTTGGAATTTGGATCTACTAAATATTAGGTTGATAATATTTCTTTGTTCTAAGGTGTATAACACATTTACCATTATGATTTTGTTGAAGTTTCAACTATTGTGTTGATTTGGTTCTTTTTAGCAATTACATGTTGAAAATATTGTAAAAAGTATTTTTCATATTTCATTTATTTTTTATTTGTTTATGATGTGTTTAAATATTAGTAGATTATATAAAATGTTCTTTTCATAAAGTGTTTGATTATATCTATTCAGAAAGATCATTATTTATATATAGTTATTGAATTGCATCCATTTTAGAAAAAAAAACAGTTTGATAAGCGACATAATCATCTTGGCTTTTGTTTAAAAATCATGAAATAAATGGCTATGTATAGAAAGGGAGGGTTTAGATAAACCATAAATTTTTTTGCAATGTTTTATAAAACTATCCAAATATGTTGTCAAGACAAAATTAGCATTCTAAAATGTATCACAAACTTTTAAAGGATTTTATAAAAATAGTATTCAAAATATGGATTGAGTAAAGTTGCAATAAAGACAACATATGAAACATTTGATTTTATACTAGTTTACTCCACCTAAGCAACATCTTGTATCTCTATTAACGAATTATTAGAGTGTTTCACTATAATTTATCATATTTTAATAAAATATTTTTCACTGTTACTTTTGATTTACAACAATTCTCAAAAATCTTTTAACTCTACCTCATTTAAAACACGAGTATTGATCATTGAGCTAATATTAGTTCTTTAAATACACTAAGCCTCTTTAGACATTATAAATAGAAGTTGATAAGATTATAATAGTTGTACTATCATAGAACGAATGTAGAACAATTATACAACAATTATACAAGAGAAATGACTTTATTGAGTGAATGATATACAAATAAAACTTTTCTCTAAAATATAGGTGATAAGATGCTACATTCTTAATAAAGATTTTTACAACAATTTTATTCATGTAACTTTTTTTTTTTTTTTGTTTTACATGGTTGCATCTCTATTTATGGTCTCCATGTAGAGCTATCTTTTTTGAGATGTGAGACTTTGTTGAATTATTGGCAAGCGTACCAAAATTATCAATCGCAATATAATATTTCGATTAAATAAAAGTCGATTCCATGAGGAACGATTTTAATGGAAATTCTCAATTTTATGCTTACTAAGTAAATTAAAACAGAATGAGTTTTGCATAAAGAGTTGAATTGAAATTAAATGACAAAGAACTGTATATTATTGAGAAAATATCAATTAAAGGTACTTAGGATTAACTTCCTTCCTTATCCCTCTTTTGTAATGACTATGTCACTTAAGAACGTCAATTAACCTAACAATGTTGATGCCACCTACTCAAATCATCCATGTTGATTCCTCACACATGAAATTCATAAGAAAACCTAATAAATGTTGATTCCTCACAATTAAGAGATTTTCCAGCATTAGGTTTATGGTGTTAAACAATTGATACATTCATTCCATTCATGACAATTAACGTAACAAATATTCTTATCGTGATCTAGGGTTCAAGATATATTTCCTAATCATACCCCAAACATCAAGAATAAATTAATCCAAAGCACAAAGGATAAGAATATATAACAACATCAAAACATAGATTAATATCTCAAAATATCACCATGATACAAAAGAGTTCAAAGGAAGTGCACCCAATCCCAAGAGAATGAAGTTAGCCACTCATGTTGGCCATTACAATGCTTCAAATGTGGAAGAAGTGAAGAATTGATGAAGATTGGACGAAACCCTAGCAATAGTCGCACTTCTTCTCCCCCAAACTGCTTGCTTTTCTCAAAACACATCTCCTCTTTTTATAGGAAAAATTTGGCTTTTGGGTTTCGCGTCTTTCGCTCAAGCAACAACTTTCGCTCAAGCGAAAGTTGCCTATTTTTGCTCAAGCAACAAAACGCTCGCTTGAGCGAGTGAACTCTAGAGAAGAATAACTAACATTTGCTCAAACGAATTTTCTTGCGCTTGAGCGGCTAACTTCTAGAGAAGAATAACTGATATTTGTAACCCCCCTTACAGATTACATTTATTAATCCTAACTTATTATCTAAGTTAGTAATATTTTCAATATTCATAGAAGGTTAATAGAAAATATAACAAGTGAACAATTAATTTAGGTAAAGTTTTATATTAAATCAAGCAACAAGTTCTAGTAAAAAGTTTTCAAAATATTACAAGTCATAAAGTTATACTTATATGTTATACAATTCCCAATCTAAGCTCTGTATTTTTGCATCCGACATCTATCTCTTGAACTATATATTCCTACATCACACGTTACCAACATCCGGGATTGAAATATTTATAGGGTTAGACATTTAATTTTATCCACAACAAATAAAGTAAACATTCATACGATAAAATCAACCAATGAAACATTCCTTCTAATAAGTTCATAAATGCATATAAATATACAACCATATATAATTTAATTTGAAAATTAATTATGAGAAACAAATAAATCAATCATGGAATCATAATAGAGAATATCATACAAATCATGATAATCTACAATTTCATCATTGGATATGTTTATGATATGCACATGTGACTTAAAACGTAAAACTTTAAAATCATGCTTTTGACTCAAAATCTAAAAATTATTTTTGACTCAGTGCTCCATGGAGACTCATTTGAGTGTCTAGTGGAACCAGAGCTTAACATCACCCTGTCCGGTGATTCAGCAATGCCCCACTAAACGCGAACAAGTAGACAGTAGTCAGAGTGTAAGTGCACCTGGCAGGCTACCACGACACAGAATCAAATAAAGACTGGTCACTTATGGGATTTCCCATGCCCAAACACTCCCTAGACCAGAGGTCCATCCCCATAGACCAAATGTCCTGTCTTACCTATTCTACTTTCCCATTTACTATCAGAGATTCTGGTAGCTCGATTCTCAATAATTCATTCTCATATATTCTTTGTCTCATTTGGCCGGCCATTTTCATAGTCATATTCCACTACCAGATGCTCTTGATAGTAAATTGACTCACAGAAATATTTTCAAAATTCTGTTTTGCACATCATTATTACTACCAACCGTCCTTGGTAGCAACTTAAGAGAAATTTCCAAATACTTCTCTGTAAAAACTTTTCTGTGACTTCTAGAAAACATTTCATGCACTATGTTTATGTCTTGTATGAAACAAAACAATCTATCATCAATTAAGTACTTAGAAATATCTCCTTCATATATTCAAAATTTCAATTACAATTTATAGTTGTTTCAAACAAGACAATTTAATAATTTATTTCATAGGGTTCATTGTTTTGTCCATATCTTGAGTTCTAGACCTCCGTTTAAGATGATTTCAATTGTGTTGGAAAGATAAGACAATAACCTATAACTTTGATGAAGGCACTATCCTCAAATTCTAACGTTTACTGAGTCGTTTTTCTAGTAAACAAAGAGGTGGTAATATACTATTTAACTTTATCTCGATTATGCCCTTAACCTTTTTCAAAATTTCATTTATGTCCCTAGGTTGTAAAATGATCATTTTGCCCTTGAACATTTTCTACAATTCCATCCATGTCCCTAAGATGTGAAATGAATATTTTACCCTTGATCTTTTTCAAAATTCCATTAATGTCCCTAAGATGTGAAATGATTATTTTACCCCTGATCTTTTTCAAAATTCCATTTATGTCCCTAATATGTGAAATGACTATTTTACCCTTGATCTTTTTCAAAATTCCATTTATGTCCCTAATATGTGAAATGACTATTTTACCCTTGATCTTTTTCAAAAATTCCATTTATGTCCCTAACATGTGAAATGACTATTTTACCCTTGATCTTTTTCAAAAATTCTATTTATGTCCCTAATATGTGAAATGACTATTTTACCCTTGATCTTTTGCAAAAATTCTCACCAAGTCCTTTCTTCTTCCTTCGCTCCCTGTAAGCCATTTTCAAAATCCAGATTTTCTAATTTCTCAATTTAAAGCACGCAAATTAGTTCTAAATCAAAATTAAACATGGAATATGTCTAAATTAAGTCAAAAACAACAATTTTACTATATAATTCATCCTTAATTTCAAGAATTTCATCAATATTTAAAACTTTGCAAAATATGAATAGTAATCACCTCTAGTACACCATTTTCAAAATCCAGATTTCAAATTTCTTAGTTTCAATCACCCAAATTAGTTCCAAATCAAAATTAAATCATAAACATGTTCAATTTAAGTTAAAAACAACAATTTTATTATATAATTCATCATTAATTGAAAGAATTTCAGCAATATTTCAAACTTTGCAAATGATGAATAGTAATCTCCAATTTCAAAATTTTAGACATTCATATGAATAAAATTAAACGTCTAACACATACCTAATTCCTCAAAAATCTTATTACTCTCCTAATTTTGTATGCTCCTCCTTTCCTCCTTTCTCTCGAATTCTTCTTCCCAGAATTTTGGTGCCTCTCTATTTATTCTTCAAGTTGGCCGTGAATTGTGTTGGTATATGTTTCCAGTTTCCTCCTATTTATAAACTTACTCACCGACTTAATTCCTTATAGGATTTTCTTCACTGTCTTAATTCTCCACCGCCTTAATTTAATTTCGATTCTTCATCGACTTAATTCAAATGTATTTAGGTCACCACTAACCTTTTGTTTCTCTCTTCTTCTTTTTTTCTCATAGAAAGTTTACATAATATTTAAATAAATAAGTTCATTATTAATATTTTTTTATAGTATTAAATTTCTAAATATTTATTCATTTATTTAATTTTATTATTAAGAATTATTATTAAATTATTATTTGACACAATATTAACCTTGGATTTTATTTTATAATTTTCTTAAGATAAAATTACTATAAAAAAAATCATGTTTTATTTTTATAATAACTCTACATAATATTCAGTACATATTTATAACTTAAAAAATTTATTTATATAATTGGTTGCAAAATTTAGGATGTTACAATTCTCCTCTACTAAATAAAATTTTGTCCTCGAAATTTGTCATACATTCTATGTGAATAGATAAGGGTATTCAATTCTCATTTTATCTTCCAGGTTCCCAAGTAGCTTCGCCTCTAACATCATCCCATATAACCTTAACCAGTGGAATATCTTTTCCTCTTAGATGCTTAATCCTTCTTTGTTCAATCTTAACAGGACTTGGTTCAAAGGTGAGGTTTTCCTTTACCTGTACTTGATCAGGTTCTAGGACATGTGTTGGATCTGAAATGTACTTTCTCAATTGTGACACATGTAATACATCATGAAGATTTGAGAGAAAAGTTGGTAAGGCTACTGGTATGAAACATTTCCAACCTGTTTTGTAATTTGATAAGGCCCAATATATTTAGGGGAAAGTTTCTTAGATTGTTGGATCTGAAATGTACTTTCTCAAGTGTGACACATGGAATACATCATGAAGATTTGAGAGAAAAGGTGGTAAGGCTATCTGGTATGCAACATTTCCAACCTGTTTTGTAATTTGATAAGGCCCAATATATTTAGGGGAAAGTTTCTTAGATTTAATAGCTATGCCAACTCCCATAATAGGTGTAACTTTCAAAAATACATGATCTCCTTCTTGAAATTCTAAAGGTTTCCCTCTCTTATCAGCATAACTTTTTTGTCGACTTTGAGCAGTTTTCATCTTATCTTGAATTATTTTTACCTTATTCGTTGTTTGTTGGATTATATCTGGTCCTATTAATAAATTTTCACCATCTTGATACCAAACTAAAGGTGTCCTACACTTACGCCCATAAAGTGCTTTATAAGGGGCCATACCTATACTAGAGTGATAACTATTATTATATGTAAATTCTACTAAGGGTAAAATTTCATCCCAACTAGATTTTTCTTCTAATACACAAGCCCTTAAAATATCTTCTAATGACTGGATGGTTCTTTTAGTTTGCCCATCAGTTTAAGGATGATAGGCTGAATTGAGATGCAATTTACTTCCTAAAGCTTTTTGGAATTCTTTCCAAAATCTAGATACGAATCTGGGATCTCTATCTGACACTATACTAGTTGGTACACCATGTAGTCTAACAATTTCTTTGATATACAATAATGCTAATTTATCTAAAGAGTACTTAATATTAATGGGAATGAAATGAGCAGTTTTTGTTAACCTATCCACAATCACCCAAATAAAATTGTAATTTCTAGAAGTTTTGGGTAAACCCACCACAAAATCCATAGATACACTATCCCATTTCCAAATTGGAATTTCTAATGGTTGTAACATGCCAGAGGGTTTTTGATGTTCTATTTTAATTTTCTGACATGTTAAGCAATGGACAACATATTCTGTTACGTCCTTCTTCATTCCAGGCCACCAAAACATTTCTTTCAAATCCTTATACATTTTAGTAACTCCAGGATGCATACTTAATTTACTTTTATGTCTTTCTTCTAAAATTAAGTCCTTAATTTCTTTATTATCTGGCACACATACTCTATGTTTAAATCTTAATATATCATCCATTCCTAAATTAAAATCTCCAGCTTTATCAGTCCCTATTAATTTTCTCTTTTCCAATATAAACTCATCATCTCCTTGTTTGTCTCTTATTTTATATAGGAACTCATTATTAATAGAAATCATTCCTCATTGTATTCTATCATTTTTGCTAATAGTGTATAAATTTAAATCTCTAAATTGTTCTATCAATTCCTTATCTTTAATCATCATAGTTGAAACATGAACAATTTTCCTACTTAAGGCATCCGCTACTACATTCGCTTTTCCTGGATGATAAAATAACTGAAAATCATAATCTTTTATAAATTTCATCCATCTTCTTTGTCTCATATTCAACTCTTTTTGATCAAATAAATATTTCAAACTCTTATGATAACTATATACATCAAATTTAGATCCATATAAATAATGTCTCCAAATTTTTAAAGCAAACATTATGGCTGCTAATTCCAAGTCATGGGCAGGATAATTCATTTCATGCGGTCTTAATTGTCTAGAGGCATATGCCACCACTCTCTTATTTTGCATTAACACACAACCTAGTCCTTGGTATGATGCATCACAATATACTTAATATGGCTCTATAGGGTCTGGGAATATCAATATTGGGGAAGTTGTCAATTTTTGTTTTAACTCTTGGAAACTAATTTCACACCTCTCCAAATGAAAGGCTGATTTTTCCTGGTTAGTTGTGTCAAAGGTCCAACTATATTTGAAAATCCTTCTATGAATCTTCGATAATATCCTGCTAAACCTAAAAAGCTTCTAACCTCAGTCACATTTTTAGGTTGTTCTCATTGTAATACAACTTTTACTTTTGAAGGATCAACACTTATGCCTTCTTTAAAAATTACATGACCTTGAAATTTTACTTTTTCCAACCAAAATTCACACTTGGACAATTTTGCATACAATTGTTTATCCTTTAAAATTTTTAATACCATTCTAAGATGATTTTTATGTTCTTCGTTGTCTTTTGAGTATATCAGTATATCATCAATAAATACTACTACAAATTTATCTAAGTAAGATCTGAACACTCTATTCATGTAATCCATAAAAATTGCAGGAGCATTAGTTACCCCGAAAGGCATAACTTGATATTCATAATTTCCATACCTAGTTCTGAATGCAGTTTTCAGAATATCTTCTTTTTTAACCCTTATTTGATGGTACCCCGATCTCAGATCTATTTTAGAAAATATAGTAGCACCCTTAAGTTGGTCCATTAAGTCATCTATCCTAGGTAAGGGATACTTATTCTTTACTGTAACTTTATTTAATTGTCTATAATCTATGCATAATCTAGAACTCTCGTCTTTCTTTTTAACTAATAAAACAAGAGCTCCCCATGGTGATACACTAGATCGGATAAAATATTTTTCCAACAACTCTTCTAATTGTTTCTTAAGTTCAGCAAGTTCTAAGGGTGACATCCTATAAGGTTGCATTGAAATAGGTCTAGCTCCAGGAATTAATTCAATACTAAATTCTACTTCTCTTTCGGGAGGTAAACCGGGAACGTCATCTGGAAATACTTCTGGATACTCATTTACTACTGCTATAGAGTCTAAGGAAACCATATTTTCCTTGCCTTCTATAAAGGATATCATGTATTTTTTAATTTCTCTTTTAAATGAAATCTCTTTTGGTTTGGCAGGTTTAAACCTAGAAACATCAAGGTCAGGAAGAATTAAGGTCTTAGAGGCACAGTCTATTAGTATGTGGTTATGAGATAGCCAATCCATTCCTAAGATAACATCTAAGTTATGTAAGGGCAAACAAATAAGGTTTATAATAAATTCTTTATTTTGAATGGTCAGTACACAGTTGAGACATATTCTAGAAGTAAGGGTTGGTTCAGCGGTAGGCACAGACACAAGCAAATCATAAGGCAAAGGTGTCACAACTAAGTTCAGATCCTTGACACATTCATTAGAAATAAATGAATGAGTGACACCTGAATCAAATAGTACAGTTAAGGACTTACCTCCCATTTTCCCTTCACCCTGTATAAGATCTTCAGATTTAGAGGCTTCTGCACCACTCAAGGTGAAGACTCTTCCACTAGTTACAAGTTTCTGGAATCCTATCCTTTGTTCTCCAACTACTGATGTCTTGTTTGGAGGACAATCTCGAGCCAAATGTCCTGGTTTGCCACACACAAAGCACACTTGGCCTGGTAAGGAACAATCTTTGGTTAAATTTCCTTTCCCACATTTCCAACATTTCAGAGTTGATTGCAGAGTTGATTGCTGAAAGGGTCTATTACTTGCTTTACTAGATTCAACCCCCCTATATCCTTTGAACTGCTGAGGTATGTTAGAATCGCGCAGCGGAATGTTCGCGTGGTCGGACAAAAACCAAGAGGGGGGGGTGAATTGGTTACTTAATAAAAATTAGGTTTTCAAAATTTTCCCCAAATTTTACCGATTAAAAACTGCGTAAATGTAAATAGAGAAGAGTAGAGAAGATTACACAATAGGTTTATACTGGTTCGGATCAAAAGACCCTACGTCCAGTTGCTAATCACTCAAAAGAGGATTAACGCTGTCACTAAGAACAAAGTTGTTACAACACAAATTATAATGAAAAAGATAAAGTTAAAGATAAAACCTCTCTTGAAATCCACAAGAGATGATAAACAGCTTTCCCCTGGAGACGGCATAAGCACACAATCCACTAAGAACTCCACTTAGTGATTCTTATCGCTTCTAGCCTCACACCAAGTTTCCAAAAGCCCCGAAGAACAGCTTTCCCCGGAGACGGCACAGCACTCAATCCACTAAGAACTCCACTTAGTGATTCTTATCGCTTCTAGCCTCACACCGAGTTTCCAAAAGCCCCCTTTCCTTGCAACAAACAGTTCTCTGGCACTCACAGCACTTAACTTTTGTATGGAAAGAGTTGTTCTTTAGTTGTTCATAGTTTCTGAGTGCTAAAGCAGAGTTTAAGTAGGGAAATTAGGGTTTAGGAATTGAGGATTTCGAAACTAGGGTTCTTGGTAATTGGGTTTTCGAAAATAGGGTTAATTTGAAATTTAATTTGAAAAACAGACTGAAATAATCGATTATTTGGAGTAATAATCGATTAAAACAGAGCCAAATACTTCAGAACCCAACCCTCTCTGGAATAATCGATTATTTGGTGAAATAATCGATTATCTGTACGGACAGGTACAAAACAATCGATTCTTTTGCTGTTTTAATCGATTAAAACAGTGAGTTTGTATAGAAAGTGTTTTCTCACTGTTTTAATCGATTATTTACCTATATAATCGATTAAACCCGAGCCTGAATGATAAATTTGAGCTTTTTGAAGCTTCTAAGTTACAGACTATGTACCGCTATCTTAGACTCTAAAAATACAGACTCAATCTTAAATAAATAAGAGTTATTACAATACAATTATCACCAATCTTCAATCTTCAATATTCTAAGTCTTTAGTTCTTGGATCATCATCAAAATCCATTCTTCATATTCATCAAGTGCAACATCAAGTCCTTGAATTGTCAACAATCTCCCCTTTTTGATGATGATCAAAATTTTCTTTTAAAGCCCTTTGTAATAACCTCGTTTTATCTGTCATACTAACAAACACATTAAACATACCAGTATAAAATTTAAAATTGAATCATAGGCTTTAAATTTTTCTCCCCCTATTTTGATTATAATCAAAAAGAACTCTGCAACATCAATCATAAGAGCTCCCCCTCAAAATATGCATAAGTTAGAGAAAGCTCCCCCTCAATCATAGCATGAAAGAAACATCATATTTTACAACATCAAGACAATAACAAAAGAAAATTCATCAATTATCTCTACATTAGACAACTTTAATCGATTATTTCCAGGAAATAATCGATTTTTAGAGGCATTTAATCGATTATTTCACGAGATAATCGATTATTCCAGAAGGAGAATACCCTGTTTTGGACGTTTTGAGGAAAAATAATCGATTATCACTTCCAGGAATCGATTATTCCAGAGGCTATATTAAGTTTTTTAAGGTTTTTACACATTATAACCTATGAATATCCTGCATCACGAATTTAATCATAACAATCATCCAAAATCATTCAAATTAAGCAGAATTTAAGCTATTTCTAGTATCCCTAAGTCTCTTCTAAGATCATAGAATCTATCCTTGGGTAGAGGCTTAGTAAATATATCTGCTAATTGACGTTTAGTGTCTACATACTCTATCTTACAGTTTCCTTTGCTGATATTATCTCTTAAAAAGTGATGTCTAATCTCAATATGTTTAGTCCTAGAGTGCATTACTGGATTTCTAGTTAAGTTGATTGCACTCGTATTATCACACATTAATGGAATGTCATTTAAATATATGCTATAATCCTCTAATTGTTGTTTCATCCACAGAATTTGAGCACAACAACTACCAGCTGCAATATATTCAGCTTCAGTGGTAGATAAAGCAACACATGCTTGTTTCTTAGAATGCCATGATATTAAGGATGAACCTAACAAATGACATGTCCCACTAGTGCTTTTCCTATCAATTTTACATCCACCATAATCAGCATCAGAATATCCTAATAAACTAATACAAGCATCAGACGGATACCACAAGCCAAATCCAGTAGTTCCTTTTAAGTATTTTAAAATATGTTTTACTGCAATTAAATGAGATTCTTTAGGACAAGCTTGAAATCTAGCACACACACAGACAGAATGCATAATATCAGGTCTACTAGCAGTTAAGTATAATAGTGATCCTATCATACCTCTATACATAGTTTGATTTACTTCCAAACCTGATTCATCCTTGTCTAAATAGCATGAAGTTCCCATGGGTGTGTTAGCTTCCTTTGAGGTGTCCATACCAAACTTTTTGAGGATCTCTTTGCAGTATTTAGTTTGAGAGATAAAAGTGCCATCTTTAAGTTGCTTGATTTGAAGTCCAAGGAAGAATGTTAATTCTCCCATCATAGACATTTCAAACTCTCCCTGCATAATCTTAGCAAATTCTACACACAAAGAATTATCAGTTGATCCAAAAATAATATCATCAACATATACCTGGACCAATAAGATATGTTCTTTAACTTTCTTAATAAACAGTGTAGAATCAATTTTTCCTCTTGAAAAATCATTTGCAGTTAGGAAACTACTTAATCTTTCATACCAAGATCTAGGAGCTTGTTTTAACCCATATAATGCTTTCTTTAATTTGTAAATATGATTAGGATTATTAAAATCTTCAAATCCAGGGGGTTGCTCTACATACACTTCTTCTTTAATAAAACCATTTAAAAATGCACTCTTTACATCCATTTGATATAGTTTAAATTTCATCATAGATGCGTAAGCAAGAAGTAGGCGTATAGCCTCTAACCTGGCCACAGGAGCATAAGTTTCATCATAATCTATACCTTCCTCCTGACAATAGCCTTTTGCAACAAGTCTGGCTTTATTCTTTGTTATATTACCATCTTCATCAAGCTTATTTCTGAATACCCATTTAGTTCCAATAACTTGATGTGACTCTTCTCTTGGGATTAGTTCCCAGACTTGATTCCTTTCAAATTGGTTAAGTTCTTCTTGCATGGCTATGCACCACTGATCATCTTTAAGTGCTTCCTCAATGTTTTTAGGTTCAATCTGTGACACAAAAGCAACAGACATACAGAAATTATTCATATTTCTAGTTCTTACCCCTTTTGAGATATCACCTATGATATTGTCCATTGAGAGTCCTCTAGGTGATTGCCATTCTTTTGCTAATTGAGGAGTTTGAGAAGGCACATTATCTTCCAAGTATAATTCATCAAGGGCCTCTCTTATATATTCATCATCACCTGCAAGTCTTTTATTTGACTCAAGAGGATTTCCCCCAAGGTCTACAATCTCATCAAAGGCAACATGTATAGATTCTTCTATATTCAAAGTTCTTCTATTAAATACTCTATACGCCTTTCTAGTTAAAGAATAACCTAGAAAAATACCCTCATTGGCTTTTGAATCAAATTTTCCTAGATTGTCCTTTCCATTATTTAGTACAAAACATTTACAACCAAAAATTTTCAAATGTGCAACATTAGGTTTTCTACCATTAAACAATTCATATGGAGTAGATTTCATAATTGACCTAATGAGTATTCTATTTAAAACATAACATGCAGTACTAACCGCATCAGCCCAAAAATATTTAGGAACATTAGATTCATTTAACATAGTTCTTGCAAGTTCCTCTAATGACCTATTTTTCCTTTCAACTACACCATTTTGTTGGGGAGTCCTAGGAGCAGAAAAGTTATGTAATATACCATTTTCCTCACAATAATTCTCAAACTTTTCATTTTGAAACTCACCACCATGGTCACTTCTTAAAACTTTAATCCTTAGGTCTTTCTCATTTTGTATTTGTTTAGCAAACTTTCTAAAGACCTTAAAAGCTTCACTTTTCATAGTTAGGAAAAATGTCCAAGTGTACCTAGAGAAATCATCAACAATTACAAGACCATAATAATTTCCACCAAAGCTTTTTATCCTAGAAGGTCCAAATAAATCTAAATGTAATAATTCTAGGGGTTTTGAAGTGGAAATCACATTTTTTGATTTAAATGATGATTTAACTTGTTTACCTTTTTGGCATGCATCACACAATCTATCTTTTTCAAATTTCAATTTAGGCAATCCAATAACTAAGTCTTTTGATATCAATTTATTCAAATGATGCATGTTTATATGAGCCGCTCTTTTATGCCATAACCAAGGATTCTCTTCCTTAGCAACTAAACATGTTATACTAGACTCATATAAACAATCCAAATCAATCAAATATATGTTGTTATGCCTAATGCCTTTTAATTCTACTATCTCGGAATCTACTAAATGTATGGTGCAAAATTTGCTTTCAAAAGTTACCTTGAATCCTTTGTCACACAATTGGCTTATGCTAAGAAGGTTATGTTTTAATCCATCAACAAGAAGCACATCCTTAATCTCCAATGTATTTGCACCACCTATATTTCCAATTCCGAGAATCTTCCCTTTGTTGTTATCCCCATAAGTCACATATCCTTGTTCTTTGGCTTTGAAACTTACAAATTTCGTTTTATCCCCAGTCATATGTTTTGAGCATCCACTATCAAGATACCACATAGACTTCTTTGATTTGGAAGTTTCCTACAAAACAAGAACATAGTAAACTTAGGTCCCCACAACTTTTGGGTCCTTGAGGTTAGAGACATAATAATCTATTTAAAATACTGCAAAACAATCTATTCTTTGGGTGTTTTAAGAAGTTCAAGCAAAACTGTTTTTATAGACTATTTTCAAAACTGCTGGTTTAATTAATCTGTTAAAAGATTCTTTTAATCTGTTAAAAGTGCAGTTTTAATCTGTTAAAACATCTTTTAATCGATTAAAACGCAGTGTAGAAAAAGTTTTTAAGTTGTTTTAATCGATTGAAACGAGTTTTTAACCGATTAAAAGAGTTCTGATCGGTCATAATAAAAATCTGATCGGTCATCCTGACTCTGACCGGTCATAATAAAAATCTGATCGGTCATCCTGACTCTGACCGGTCATAATAAAAATCTGATCGGTCATCCTGACCCTTTAAGTAATTTTAATCGATTGAAACGTGTTTTTAATCGATTTAAACGTTTCTGACCGCTCATAATAACAATCTGATCGGTCAAAATGAGTTCTAAATGGTTTTAATCGATTAAAAACCAGTTGTATCGATTAAAATGCTGTAAAAACACTTCTTTGACCACTCTAAGTGATTTTATTTGGTTCTTTCAAAACTGCATCAGTTAAAAACATGTTTTAAGAAAGCTTTTGTAAAAATACTTTATTTTGAGCTGTTTAAAACAATTTTAGAGGCTTCTCGCAAAAATCTTTAAGAGAAGAATCTTTATGCAGTAGAAAAGATAAAATGATTTTACCTAAGCATTTTGTTTAAAACATACAAAATGATCCATTTTCTTTGAATAAATAAAAGAGACAAACAGATTTATTTAACTATTGGAACCCAAATATATTTACCTTTTGGAATACCAAAATGTTTAATTTTACACTTATTTGAAGTGTGACCTTGTTTCATACAATAGAAGCATGCATTTGGAGTAGCTTTAGAATAAGATACATTATTAACATGACATGCTCTAGTTCCTTTTTCTACCCATATTCTTTTCTTTTTAGATTTACTCTTTTTCAAAGGAACTCTATGATTTACATTATTTTGAGCAAAAACCATTTCATTCTTCCTAAGATCATCAATTTCTTTTTCGGCTTTGTCAAGCAAATGGTTAAGAATATCTATGTCATATTCATGCTCTTTACAATTTGCACAAGCTAAGTCCTTATTCTCATCTAAGCATACAATTTTCGTATTAGCTACCTCCTTTTCTTCTAAACATGCAATTTTCAATTTTAAGGACTCATTTTCCTTTTCCGATTTTCTTAGATTCTTCTTTACTACTTTATATTCCTTTTTCATATCCATAAATGCAGTAAATAACTCATTATAAGCATTTTGTAATTCATCATGATCATTTTCTTCACAAGAGGATGAATCGGAATCACTAACCTCAACATCCGAAGAATTGTTGTTATTTGCCATCAAGCAAATGTTTGCTTCAATTTCTGAGTCGCTTGATTCTGAATTTGAATCACTGTCATCCCAAGCAATATATGCTTTCTTCTTGAATTGCTTTTTGCCCTTATGTTCATCATTTTTCTTGTTTGGGCATTCGGTCTTCATATGCCCCGCTTCACCACAACCAAAGCATTTTATATTAACGGAAGAATTTTCTTTTACCTTTCCCTTACCTTTGAAAGGATGTCTTCCTTTTGCTTTCATCATCTTGGTGAACTTCTTTATAAAAAGACTCATCTCTTCTTCATCAATTTCGGAGTCTTCTTCTTCTTCTTTCTTATTATTGCTTTTTGAAATCTCGGTTTTGAAAGCAAGGTTCTTCTTTTGATATTGACCCTCTTCCTCATTTAGTCTTCCAAGGTCAAGTTCATGCTCCCTAAGCTTTCCAAACAACGCCACCATAGACATAGTGGCAAGATTTTGTGACTCCGAGATGGCCGTCACCTTTGGTTGCCATTTCCTATCCAGAGATTTCAAAATTTTAACATTTAATTCATCAACGTCAAAAATTTTACCTAGTCCGGTGAGATGGTTCACGATATGAGTGAAACGTTTTTGTACGTCAAATATCGTTTCGCCCGGTTGCATCCGGAACATTTCGTACTCTTGAATTAGAGAATTTTTACGTGCTCTTTTGACGTCGTCAGTTCCTTCGTGGGTTACTCTAAGCATTTCCCACATTTCCTGTGCACTTTTACAAACCGAAATTCTATAAAACTCATCAAGGGTTAGAGCAGATGAAATAATGTTTCTAGCCCTAACATCAAATTGTGCTTTTCGACTTTCGTCGCGGTCCATCTAGAAATAGGTTTAAGAACGTCAACACCGTTCTCGGTAATTTTAGGAATAAATGGACCATTTAAAATTGCGTCCCAAACGCCTCTATCAACGAGACTCTAAAAATATTTGCATACGTACTTTCCAAAAAGGATAATTTTGACCCGCAAAAGTGGGGGTCTGTTGATAGACGCACCTTCGGCAAAAGTTTGATTTTGTCCGGCCATTTTCGAAAAGTTTGAATGACTATCAAAGCAAGCTCTGATACCACTTGTTAGAATCGCGCAGCGGAATGTTCGCGTGGTCGGACAAAAACCAAGAGGGGGGGGTGAATTGGTTACTTAATAAAAATTAGGTTTTCAAAATTTTCCCCAAATTTTACCGATTAAAAACTGCGTAAATGTAAATAGAGAAGAGTAGAGAAGATTACACAATAGGTTTATACTCGGTTCGGATCAAAAGACCCTACGTCCAAGTTGCTAATCACTCAAAAGAGGATTAACGCCGTCACTAAGAACAAAGTTGTTACAACACAAATTATAATGAAAAAGATAAAGTTAAAGATAAAACCTCTCTTGAAATCCACAAGAGATGATAAACAACTTTCCCTGGAGACGAGACACAGCACACAATCCACTAAGAACTCCACTTAGTGATTCTTATCGCTTCTAGCCTCACACCAAGTTTCCAAAAGCCCCGAAGAACAGCTTTCCCCGGAGACGGCACAACACTCAATCCACTAAGAACTCCACTTAGTGATTCTTATCGCTTCTAGCCTCACACCGAGTTTCCAAAAGCCCCCTTTCCTTGCAACAAACAGTTCTCTGGCACTCACAGCACTTAACTTTTGTATGGAAAGAGTTGTTCTTTAGTTGTTCATACTTTCTGAGTGCTAAAGCAGAGTTTAAGTAGGGAAATTAGGGTTTAGGAATTGAGGATTTCGAAACTAGGGTTCTTGGTAATTGGGTTTTCGAAAATAGGGTTAATTTGAAATTTAATTTGAAAAACAGATCGAAATAATCGATTATTTGGAGTAATAATCGATTAAAACAGAGCCAAATACTTCAGAACCCAACCCTCTCTGGAATAATCGATTATTTGGTGAAATAATCGATTATCTGTATCGGACAGTACAAAACAATCGATTCTTTTGCTGTTTTAATCGATTAAAACAGTGAGTTTGTATAGAAAGTGTTTTCTCACTTGTTTTAATCGATTATTTACCTATATAATCGATTAAACCCGAGCCTGAATGATAAATTTGAGCTTTTTGAAGCTTCTAAGTTACAGACTATGTACCGGCTATCTTAGACTCTAAAAATACAGACTCAATCTTAAATAAATCAGAGTTATTACAATACAATTATCACCAATCTTCAATCTTCAATATTCTAAGTCTTTAGTTCTTGGATCATCATCAAAATCCATTCTTCATATTCATCAAGTGCAACATCAAGTCCTTGAATTGTCAACAAGGTACAGGTTTGCTATAGGGCTTTTGATATCGATTGGTTTTGCTCTTTTGCATTGGCCCTCCTCTAAACATACCACTTTTATTTCTAATGTCCTTGTTTCTCTGAATCCTGTCCATATCTTCTATCACTTTACATCTATCCATCAACTCTGAAAATGATTTAATGCCCAATGGAGTAACTGCCCTTCTAATCTCATATCGGAGCCCTTCTTCAAATTTCTTGCATTTTCATTCTTCATCTGAAGTGAGTTGTAAATATTTGGAATATTTTGCCAAGGACTCAAATCTGGTAGTATATTCTGAAATTGTCATACTTCCTTGATAAAGTTTATTGAATTCCATCTCCTTTGCGTTCCTTGCACTAGTGGGAAAATATTTCTCTAAAAACATGGTTTTAAATAATTCCCAAGTAACTTTTTCTCATTTATTTTCCAACATTTTCAAACTTGCCTTCCACCATACCTTCGCATCACCTTGCAGTTGGAAACTAGCATGGGATACTTTCCGTTCATGCGGACATTCCATAGCTACAAAAATATCATCTAAGGTTTGAATCCACTCTTCAGCCTTCTCAGGATCATATTCTCCTTTAAAATATGGCGGATCATTTTTTTTGAAGTTGGCTAAAGTTGTTTTATCTACAGTGGCATGATGCTCGGGCAAAGCTGGCTGAGTCAATGCAGCAGCCATTTCCCTTATGGCTTGTGCCACATCGACCACAGGATCACACCGAGGTGGCATTTCGACCTACAGTTTGTTTCACTAAGTTAATGTTTGGTGATAGAAATTATTCCTATCTTATATTTAAAATTTTTCTATACAAACAACGTTTTCCCTAATCAACTTGTACTCACAAGCCCTAAAGATGCATAACCAGGGCTCTGATACCACTAATGTAACCACCCTTACAGATTACATTTATTAATCCTAACTTATTATCTAAGTTAGTAATATTTTCAATATTCATAGAAGGTTAATAGAAAATATACAAAGTGAACAATTAATTTAGGTAAAGTTTTATATTAAATCAAGCAACAAGTTCTAGTACAAAGTTTTCAAAATATTACAAGTCATAAAGTTATACTTATATGTTATACAATTCCCAACCTAAGCTCGTACTTTTGCATCTGACATCTATCTCTTGAACTATATATTCTTACATCACACGTCACCAACATCTGAGATTGAAATATTTATGGGGTTAGACATTTAATTTTATCCACAGCAAATAAAGCAAACATTCATATGATAAAATCAACCAATGAAACATTCATTCTAATAAGTTCATAAATGTATATAAATATACAACCATATATAATTTAATTTGAAAATTAATTATGAGAAACAAATAAATCAATCATGGAATCATAATAGAGAATATCATACAAATCATGAATAATCTACAATTTCATCATGCGATATGTTTATGATATGCACATGTGACTTAAAACGTAAAACTTTAAAATCATGCTTTTGACTCAAAATCTAAAAATTATTTTTGACTCAGTGCTCCATGGAGACTCATTTGAGTGTCTAGTGGAACCAGAGCTTAACATCACCCTGTCCGGTGATTCGGCAATGCCCCACTAAACGCGAACAAGTAGACAGTAGTCAGAGTGTAAGTGCACCTGGCAGGCTACCACGACACAGAATCAAATAAAGACTGGTCACTTATGGGATTGCCCATGCCCAAACACTCCCTAGACCAGAGGTCCATCCCCATAGACCAAATGTCCTGTCTTACCTATTCTACTCTCCCATTTACTATCGAGATTCTCGGTAGCTCGATTCTCAATAATTCATTCTCATATATTCTTTGTCTCATTTGGCCGGCCATTTTCATAGTCATATTCCACTACCGGATGCTCTTGATAGTAAATTGACTCACAGAAATATTTTCAAAATTCTGTTTTGCACATCATTATTACTACCAACCGTCCTTGGTAGCAACTTAAGAGAAATTTCCAAATACTTCTCTGTAAAAACTTTTCTGTGACTTCTAGAAAACATTTCATGCACTATGTTTATGTCTTGTATGAAACAAAACAATCTATCATCAATTAAGTACTTAGAAATATCTCCTTCATATATTCAAAATTTCAATTACAATTTATAGTTGTTTCAAACAAGACAATTTAATAATTTCTTTCATAGGGTTCATTGTTTTGTCCATATCTTGAGTTCTAGACCTCCGTTTAAGATGATTTCAATTGTGTTGGAAAGATAAGACAATAACCTATAACTTTGATGAAGGCACTATCCTCAAATTCTAACGTTTACTGAGTCGTTTTTCTAGTAAACAAAGAGGTGGTAATATACTATTTAACTTTATCTCGATTATGCCCTTAACCTTTTTCAAAATTTCATTTATGTCCCTAGGTTGTAAAATGATCATTTTGCCCTTGAACATTTTCTACAATTCCATCCATGTCCCTAAGATGTGAAATGAATATTTTACCCTTGATCTTTTTCAAAATTCCATTAATGTCCCTAAGATGTGAAATGACTATTTTACCCCCGAGCTTTTTCAAAATTCCATTTATGTCCCTAATATGTTAAATGACTTTTTACCCTTGATCTTTTTCAAAATTCCATTTATGTCCCTAATATGTGAAATGACTATTTTACCCTTGATCTTTTCCAAAAATTCCATTTATGTCCCTAACATGTGAAATGACTATTTTACCCTTGATCTTTTCAAAAATTCTATTTATGTCCCTAATATGTGAAATGACTATTTTACCCTTGATCTTTTGCAAAAATTCCCACCTAGTCCTTTCTTCTTCTTTCGCTCCCTGTAAGTCATTTTCAAAATCGAGATTTTCTAATTTCTCAGTTTAAAGCACCCAAATTAGTTCTAAATCAAATTAAACATGCAATATGTCCAAATTAAGTAAAAAAAAAACAATTTTACTATATAATTCATCCTTAATTTCAAGAATTTCATCAATATTTTATACTTTGCAAAATATGAATAGTAATCACCTCTAGTACGCCATTTTCAAAATCCATATTTCAAATTTCTAAGTTTTAATCACCCAAATTAGTTCCAAATCAAAATTAAATCATAAACATGTTCAATTTAAGTTAAAAACAACAATTTTATTATATAATTCATCCTTAATTGAAAGAATTTCAGCAATATTTCAAACTTTGCACATGATGAATAGTAATCTCCAATTTCAAAATTATAGACATTCGTATGAATAAAACTAAACGTCTAACACATACCTAATTCCTCAAAAATCATATTACTCTCCTAATTTTGTATGCTCCTCCTTTCCTCCTTTCCTCCTTTCTCTCGAATTCTTCTTCCCAAAATTTTGGTGCCTCTCTGTTTATTCTTCAAGTTGGCTGTGAATTGTGTTGGTGTATGTTTCCAGTTTCCTCCTATTTATAAACTTACTCACTGACTTAATTCCTTCTAGGATTTTATTCACTGTCTTAATTCTCCACTGCCTTAATTTAATTCTGATTCTTCACCGACTTAATTCAAATGTATTTAAGCCACCACTGACCTTTTGTTTCTCTCTTTTTTTTCTCATAGAAAGTTTACATAATATTTAAATAAATAATTTCATTATTAATATTTTTTTATAGTATTAATTTTCTAGGTATTTATTTATTCATTTATTTAATTTTATTATTAAGAATTATTATTAAATTATTTGACACAATATTAACCTTGGATTTTATTTTATAATTTCCTTAAGATAAAATTACTATAAACAAAAATCATGTTTTATTTTTATAATAACTCTATATAATATTCAGTACATATTTATAACTTAAAAAATTTATTGATATAATTGGTTGCAAAATTTAGGATGTTACAATATTCGCTCAAGCAAGAGTCAATCCCGCTCGAGCGACTTCCATGCTGAAAATCTTCTTCCTTCTTCCAGTTTTACTCCAATTATGCTGACAATTATGCTCCTTACTCTTGTATCAAGGTATTCTCGAATTCATCCTATATTGGGAGAAAAATATATTAGAATTAACATAAGTTAAGTGGTTTCATAATAATTCAAGGCATATTTATATCAACTTTTTACCACTTAACAACTCCCCCCAACCTAGAATCTTGCTTGTCCCAAGCAAAGTAATTTTTTCAAAACAAAACCATCGCCTACTATCACTTTATCTTCCATAACCACAACATAAAAAAAAAATTCAGATGGGATGCTCACAACTCCAAATGAAAAATAGAATACTTAAGCATTCAAGTTACAAAAACTAACAAAGAATAATTAGTCCTCAAATATCCTCAGAGAAGCATGATCTCTTAAATAGAGTTATATATAATCATCTCTAATTCTCACAGGTAAGTGTTTATCTCGTTCAATCACTTTATTTAGACAATCCAATATTGATAATCATCTTCAAGCAATCAATATTTGTTAAGCAAGACTTAAATTAAAAGGTCTTTTGAGGCTTGTAATGGGGCTGGGCTAAAAAAAGAATCATTGATTTTTCTGGGGTATACAAAAGTATTTGAGAAATTCAACTCATATGAATGATTCCTGTTTAACATTTCCTCAAGTAAAGTTTCAAACTTCATGCTTTTGTCCCTAACATAATGATAGTGAGTTAATAATCTCACAAGTTATTACTCCCCCCTTTTGACATTTTTTTTTCTTGCTTTTGCATGTATCCCTTTTGGCTTTGCCATAATTTTTAAGCTTTGCTTTTCCTTTTCCTTTACACTTTTTTTTTTAAGAATAACACCCCAATAATACCTGCAGGACAACAATAGCAATGCCCAACAATAGGAAAAATAATAACATTATACTCATTTCCTTTCTCAAATATAGTAAGGTAGATAAATAGTTTTTAGGCTCAGGGGTTCTGTTTAAGAAACAATATTATTTTTTGCTCAGAAAGGGTTCAAATGGATGTCCTATAATTAATGCATGGTTGGCTATTTGGTTCTGGGTTATATCTACTACAAAGAAAAAATGTCTTTATCATTTTCAAGTCTTACTAACACGCAATCACATCAAAGAATCAACCAATACCAGTTATCATCATAAAGTGTTGACACTCAATTTGAACTGTTTGTGGTTCACTTCTCGCCTGGGTTTTTGGCTAGCTTCTCCGATTCAGTTAATTCCTACTTCTCCTCATCAATTCTTATTCACTATCATACGCATCATCCCAAAATCACTTGTTATTGGAGTAATCAAAATGGTTTTCTTCAAGTTCAAGATTTGAATTGGACAATAAACAATAATTTCATAATTGACTCTAATCCAAATTGTATGGGACAACAATTTAATCACATTAATTAAACATTTATCACATTAAATATCAATTTAGAATATTCAAAACAAAACAACTTCAAACAAATTCAAACACAAAACTTAAAACATCAAATTAACCAATTCACTTAAACACACCAAAATAAAAAAAATCACTTAAAATTAAAATTTTCTCCCTCTTAATCTTCTTCTTCTTCATCTTCTTCTTCTTATGATTCCTCCTCTTCCTCTTGTGCTCCCTGTGCACCAGCTGCACCTTCACCCCCTCCTGGAAAATAGGGACTATCCCCAGGCCATTGAAGTAAGACATCAAATTCGTGTGGTGACGTCCACTGCATACCTGGAGTAATTTGTAAAGATAAGTTATAAAAAATTTCATTAATATTGCATTGACCCCTATGGGTCACTGATTGTTGTAAAGTTAGATGTTCCATGTATTGCATCATTCTCTGAAAATCTGGCTGCTGAGGTGGTGGAGGTGGCTGCCGGTCTCTTCTTGGCTGATGTGGTTCTTGTGCCAGTGGTTGTGGCTCCCCTTCTGCAGGGTTCACACAGTTCCACTCGATGAATCTTCTATTAATTGGTGGTCGGATGTTTACTGATGGGTTAACTTCCACACCATGGGCTGCACAAAGGGCTATTATGAGAGTAGGGAATCCAAGAGCCTTCGCTTGCTCTGCTCATCGCCCGCTTTCCAAAACCATAAACTGATAAATTTCCTCTGAAATAATTGCGGCGACGTCAATTATAGTTTCATCCAGAATGCACTTGATGATATGGAACCTGGGCATATTCAGATCTGAACTATGCTTGATGGGTACAATGTTGGCCAGTAGAAAAGAAGTCCAGATATGAGTATTAAGTGGTCATGTTATTCCTTAAAATCCTTAAAGCCTTCCTAGCATGGTTTTCCTCAAAGGTCCTCCCAGGAAAGCATAGGGCTCTTGCGACGTCATCAACCCTAAAGTGCATCTCAGTTAGATGTCTGTTATTCCTAATGACCTGGAAGTCACAAGTATGGCCTTCCAAAAGAAGAAGTGGATTCCCTAGCAAATTATTAATTGCATTCCTATTATACGGAACCTACCTGCCTCTCACTTTGGAATGTGCCCTGAATGACTCACCTTCAACTAGGCAGGCGTTGGCATAGAACTCCTTTATAATCTCAGGATCATACTTGGGCATTAGGAGCGCCAATTGCCTCCAGTTCCGGCGGGTTAATTCATTGTTGAATTTTGGATACTCGCCCTCATTCAATTCTACTCTTCTTTCTGGGATGAAGGTCCAGTTCCGGATTCTCTCAAACCTCGCCTGCCTCTCAGCTTCCCTGAATCTTCTTCTATCTATTTGAATGTCTGCAGACTCAGTCCTTGGCCTTTTTCCACCAACCCTGGATGATGAAGCACCTTGTGAATCTTTTCTTGGACCCATCTACAACATCATAACCATCAACATTAGCAAAACATACCATAAGTCATATATATAGCATTTCATCAAACACTTGATATGCATCTTATTATAGAATCCTTAAACTCTATTTTCTTGATATGTATTCCTTTCCCCTAACATGGCTAATTCAATCATATGCATATTCAACTTATTATCCTCTAAAACTCAATTCATTCCTTTTTGAGGCATTTTAACATACACCTGGTATGCAGCCGATTTTGTAACTCCTAAATATGCATTCAATTCAATCAATCCAACCATAGTTGCAAGAAATTACTCCACAATTAGACAATTTACCAATAAAAGAGTTAAAAACATACCTTGATTGTAGAATAAAGGGAAAATCGCACAAATGTAGAAAGTTGGTATGAACAGTGCACAAACTTGAAATTCTTGGATTTGAATTGGTGCAACCTCAAGAAATCTACTCAGAGTAGTTGGAAAAGTGTTTTTAAGTTTGAATTTAGGGGCACAAAGTTGAAAATTTGATGTAGAGTGAGTATAGAGAGCTTGGGTTCGAAATAGAGATGTTGGAAGTGAAAACAGTGACCCTAGCTCGCATTTTTTGAAAACAAAATTTGGGTACTTTCGCTCAAGCGAAAATCAGTATAACTATTATTCGCTTGAGCGACCAAAAATAGAGAGAAATAACATACATTCGCTTAAGCAAATCTTGTGTCACTTGGGCGAATGTATGCATAAAATTTTTTTTCGTTTGAGCGAAGAAAAACAGAGAGAAACAACTAACATTCGCTCAAGCGAATCCTCTGTTGCTTGAGCGAATTTTAGTGAATTTTGACTTGGAACATGATATTCAAATGCAATCCAATGATTAACAACTCAAAGGCAAATTTTCACATAGATTTAGTTTAGTAATGTTCAAATGTGTTCATGCTCAATTTATAATGCAATAGGATAAAACAAAAATTTTAAATTGCCAAAAAGAAAAGAAATTAAAGATAAAACACGGGTTGCCTCCCAGGAGCGCTTGTTTAACGTCTTTAGCTGGACGCCTATTTGCTTTAAGGTTCATCTAAGTAGATAATGAGGTGAAGCTTATCCACTGCATCTCCCAAATATGCTTTAATTCTCTGCCCATTAATTGTCCATATTCTTCCTGTTGCTGGATCTTCCAATTCCACAACACCATAAGGCCTAACGGATCTTACCACGAATGGACCTGATCATTTGGATTTTAGTTTCCCAGGAAAAATTCTTAATCTTGAATTAAACAGTAATATTGACTGTCTTGGATGAAAATCTCTTTTCAGAATTTTCTTATCATGATATGCCTTAACTTTCTCCTTGTATAACTTAGATGATTCATATGCATTAAGTCTCATTTCTTCTAATTCATGCATCTGAATTTTTCTTTACTCTGCTGAAGCTTTTGGGTCAAAATTTAAAAATTTTAAAGCCCAAAATGCTTTATGCTCTATTTCCACTAGAAGATGACATGACTTACCATAGACAAGTTGAAAGGGAGATAACCCAGTAGGAACTTTATATGTAGTCCTATAAGCCCAAAGCGCATCATCTAACTTTATTGACCAATCTTTTCTTGAAGATGAAACAATATTTTCTAATATTTTTTTTATTTCTCTATTTGAAACTTCTGCCTGCCCATTAGTTTGTGGATGATAAGTTGATGCAACTTTATGTCTGACCCCATAATGCTCTAAACATTTTTGAAGTTGAATATTGCAGAAATGTGATCCTCCATCATTGATTAAAACTCTAGGAGTGCCAAATCTATAGAATATATTTTTCTTTAAAAAATTTTGAAAGTGATGAAGATCTTATTGAATCATAAAATGAAGATCTTGTTGATTTGATGAAGTCAAAGACTAATCCGATGAAGTCAAATATTACTTGGGTTAAAAGGGTAGAGTGATTAGTGAGTCTGCATCTATACATAGGTATAATCATTCATATCTCTCTACTGCATGAGGTTTCATCATTTGAAAGAATTTGAAAATTCCTCTAAAGAAGTTTTTAATCCATTAAAAACCAAAGTAATCAGTTAAATTGTTTTTAGAAAATTGTTTTAACTGATATTATATGAGCTTTATCAATTAAAATGTTCTTAAAACTTACATAACAGATTTTTAACTGATAGGTTTTCGAAATAATTGATTAACTTTATAAAACATTCACTGGAACTATTTTAATCAATACACTTTCGAATTAATTGATTATATTCATTAAAGGAGTTTTTGAAAACCTTCTGCCGGTGTTTTAACTGATATAGTTTCGAAATAATCGATTAAAATCACTTAAAATGTTTGGGAAAGTGTTCTGGCAGTATTTTAATCGATACAAACTCGAAATAATCGATTAAAATAACTTGAAGTGTTTTGAAAGATGTTTTGTTAGTATTTTAATCAATGTAAAATTGAATTAATCGATTAAAACAATTTAAGGGAATTTCTGCTAACTGTTTTAATCGATTAAAAGTGGCTATTTTCAGTTAAAATCACTTAGAAAGTTTTATGAAAATATTTTGTAGAATTTTAATTGATTAAATTGCGAATTAATCAATTAAAACAACTTAAGGGATTTTTTACAAAGTGTTTTAATTGATTGAAATGTTATCGTATCAGTTAAAACAAATCTGGAAAATAATCAAGAACATTTTAATAGATTAAAAAAAGTTTTAACAGATTAATTCAAGACTTTTAACAGATTAAAAGATTGTTTTAACAGATTAATTAAACCAACAGTTAGAACAAATCTCTATATAAATAGGATTGCTTCAGTCTTTTAAAATATGCCTTTGAGCAATCAATCAAGCAATTATAAGTGAGGTTTTTCAAGAAAGAATCGTGCAAGTTTTGTGGTGTTTTTGAAAGTTCTTGCTTGAGGCATTTTTGCATTTTTTGTGTGAAGAAACTCATACTACAGGGACTGCATAATCCGGGTTAGATTGTTCTGGTTTCTTCTCTTTCGTTTTCTTTCAATCTTTGTTGTACTGTGAGTGCATGGAATTGTTAGGCACAGTTTCTGTGGCTGGAATTTGGCTGCAGGTTGGTTCAAGAACTGGAAGTTGGTTCTTGGTGAAGGTTTAGGTGCAAGGACTAGAATTTTGGTTCTTGTGGTAGATTGGGTGTGTGATTGGAATCTGTAATTTGTAAAACATTCAATCTAGTGGAACTCAGCTGGAAGTTGGCTGAGAACTGGAAGTAGCCCTGGGATTGGGTGAACCAGTATAAATCTTGGTTGTATTTCTCTAACCTTACTCTCTTTAATTCTGCTGCTACCTTTATTTTAATTACTTGTTTTTCTTGATTCAAGAATTGGTCAGAACTCTTAATCTTTGAAATAGATAATTTGTAAATTGCGAGAATCTTTCAAAGATCAATTCACCCCCACCCCCCTCTTGATCTTAGCCTCTTTTTCTAACAATTGGTATCAGAGCAAGGTTCTTCAAAATTACTCAAGTCTTTCGATCCAAATGGCTGAAAACAAAGTTTCTGAGGGTGCTTGTATTAATAGACCTCCACTATTTTGTGGTACAAATTATTCATTTTGGAAGATAATGATGATCTTTATTGAATCTATTGATATAAATGTTTGGAATATTGTTGAACAAGGATCTTCTATTTTCAATAGAGAATGGTCCAGCTTGAATGATCATGAAAAGAAACAAATTCAAGATAATTGCACTGCCAAGAATATTATTACATCTGCACTTAACAAAAATGAATTTTTCAGGATATCACACTGTCAAACTGCCAAACAAATGTGGGAAACTCTTGAGATGGCTTATGAAGAAACTCCAGAAATATGTTTGATGGCTAATTCGAATTCCCCAACATCCAGTGTAAGTTCTGACTCTTCAAAAAGTATTAAGAATTATAGTTCATTACAAAATGCCTTCTATGAAATGCATGCAGTAGCAAAAAGATTAGAATTTGAAAATAAAATATTAAAGAGCATGAACAGCAGATTAGAAAACAAAATCATTCTTCTTGAAATTCTTGATGAAGAAACTAAGGATGAAAACCTGAAAATAGGTGATAATAATTCTGATTGCATGTGTAATGATAAAAAAGATTATGAAAATTGTCCCGAGTTACAAAAGAAATTAGCATATCTAATAAAAAATGCATCTAAACTTGCACAAGGAAAAACCAATCTTGATGTTATACTTGATTCCCAAAAATTGGTTATTGATCATAGTGGTATTGGTTTCACACCTCTTGTTGGAAAGAAAACTAGAGCATTTAAAAACTATTTTGCATACAGTAAATATGTTTCGTCACCATTCATTACATGCTTTTACTATATGAAAAGAGGTCATTCTGTTAAGTTTTGTAGAATAAAGAAATATTCTATTCCAAGAGGAAGAATAAAGTGGATTCCCAAGGATTCATTTCATATAACCTGATTGGACCCTATAATTGTATAAAAGGGTACCAGATATATGCTAAATCTGTTTTGCAGGAACAAAATCTGGAAATTATTTGGTACCTGATCAACAAATATTGTTTCTACGTTTATGGACTGAGTATTTTAATTGATATAAAATTGTTTTAATCGATTAAATTCACTTACAAAGTAGTTCAGAAAAGTTGTCCGTACAATTTTAATCGATTATTCTACGAATTAATCGATTAAAATGTTCCCAGAATTTTAGTATAGATTTATCATCTCTGTTTTAATCAATTAAAAAGGATTTACACTAGTTAAAATCATTAAAAGGCCAAATTTAATCGATTATTTCTCGTCTTAATCAATTATTATTCTGATATATTTTTCCAGAACAAGATTAATCGATTCAAACCCAAATTAATCGATTAATATTCTGCTTTTAGTACAGAATTAATCGATTACTTCTTCATTTAATTGGTTAGTACTGCAACTACACTAATTTCTCTTTCAGGCACAACAAACTGAAGATCTTTGGTACCTTGACAACGACTGTTCTAAACATATGACATGGGATATTACAAAGTTTCACAGTTTAAAACCAAAGAATGGTGGGACTGTCATCTATGGGGATAATAACAAAGGAAGAATTCTTGGAATAGGTGACATCAAATGCACAGAATCGGGTATTATTAACAATGTACTATATGTTGAGGGTTTGAAACATAATTTGATCAGTATCAGTCAGCTGTGTGACAAAGGACACAAAGTTATCTTTGGACAAGAACAATGTCAAATCATCAAATCAGATTCAGACTAGGTATTGATCACTGGTAAGTGAATCAACAACATTTACATGTTAAATACTAACTCTACCAAAAACTGTTGTTTAATTACTAAAGAGAATGATTCCTGGTTATGGCATAGAAGATTCGCTCATATTCATATGAATCATCTCAAAAAATTGATTTCTAAAGATCTTGTAATTGGCCTACCTAAACTTAAGTTTGTGAAAGACAAAATATGTGATGCATATCAAAAGGGCAAGTAAGTAAAGAATTCTTTCTCGTAGAAAAATACTGTTTCAACTTCAAGACCGCTTGAACTTTTGCACATGGATCTCTTTGGTCCTTCTAGAACTATAAGTTTACGATGGAATCTATATGCATTGGTTATAGTAGATGGTTACTCAAGATTTACCTGGATAATGTTTTTGAAATTACAATCTGATACTTTCCATATGTTTAAGAAATTTGCAAAACAAATTCAAAATGAGAAAGGCTATTTCATATCTTGTATTCAAAGTGATCATGGGGGAGAGTTTTCAAATGAAAATTTTAATAAATTTTGTGAAAAACATGGTATTAAGCATAATTTTTCTGCTCCTAGAACTTCTCAACAGAATGGTGTAGTTGAGAGGAAAAATCGTTCTCTTGAAGAGTTAGCTAGGACAATGCTTAATGAAAAAGCATTACCAAAATACTTTTGGGCTGATGCCGTAAGTACTACTTGTCATGTACTAAACTGTGTTTTAATTAGACCTTTTCTCAAAAAGACTCCCTATGAATTATACAAAGGCAAAAAGCCTAACATAAACTACTTTAGAGTATTTGGATGTAAGGTCTTTGTTTTAAACATTAGAAAGCAAAATCTTGGAAAGTTTGACTCCAAATCAGATGAAGGTATTTTCTTGGGTTATTCATTAAATAGCCATTCCTATAGAATCTTCAACCAAAAGGATAAATACTGTAGAAGAATTTGTTCATGTTGTATTTGATGAAACTAACCCAAATATGCAGAAAAATTCTGAGTGCAGTACAAATGACGAATTTTTAGCTGATAAAATGTATCAGTTAAAATTACCATAATCAACTATTTTTCAAAAACAGGAGGAGTCTATTGAAGAATCTGAGGAACAATTGCCCAAAGACTGGAAGACTCCAAGGAATCTTTCAATAAACAACATCATTGGTGAAATAAATCAGGGAGTTTCTACTAGAAGATCTTTAAACAAATTTTGTAATCACATGACATTTGTATCACAAATTGAACCAAAAACCATATCTGATGCATTAAAGGATAACAACTGGATCAATGTTATGCATGATGAATTAAATCAATTTACAAGAAATGAAGTATGGGAATTAATTCCAAAACCAAATGATGTCAATATTGTAGGAACTAAATGGGTTTTTAGAAATAAAATGGATGAAAATGGTATAATTACAAGAAACAAGAAAACATTAGTTGCTAAAGGGTATAATCAACAAGAAGGAATTGATTTTGATGAAACATATGCTCCTGTTGCTAGATTAGAAGCTGTTAGACTTCTACTTGCTTATGCCTCAATAAAGAATTTCAAGTTATTTCAAATGGATGTCAAAAGCGCCTTCTTAAATGGCTACTTGAATGAAGAAGTCTATGTTGCACAACCACCTGGTTTTGAAGATCATATTCATCCAGAATTTGTTTACAGATTAAAGAAAGCATTGTATGGTCTAAATCAAGCCCCAAGACAATGGTATTAAAGGTTAAGTAATTTTCTCTTATCAAAGGGCTATCAAAGAGGTGTGGTTGATAAAACTTTATTTCTTAAGAAAATAAATAATGATATTATTCTAGTTCAAGTATATGTTGATGACATCATATTTGGAGCCACTAATGAGTCTTTATGTAAAGGATTTATTAAAGATATGTAGGCAGAATTTGAGATGTCTATGATGGGGGAACTTAATTACTTTCTTGGGTTACAAGTCAAACAATTTCAAGGAGGGAGCTTTCTTCATCAATCAAAGTACTGCACAGAACTTCTAAAGAAATTTGAAATGCAGCACTGCAAAGAGGCATCCACACCAATGTCCACCAATTTCTATCTTGATGCTGATGAAAAGGGAAAACCAGTATATCAAACGAAATATAGAGGGCTTATTGGTTCTTTATTATATCTCACAACAAGTAGACCTGACATTATGTTTAGTGTTTGTATGTGTGCCAGGTTTCAATCTGCACCAAAACAATCTCATCTTAATGCTGCAAAAAGGATCCTCAAATATCTCAAAGGAACATTAAATGTTGGGTTATGGTATCCTGGTGAGTCAAAACTAAATCTAATTGGTTACTCTGACTCAGATTTTGCAGGGTGTAAGCTTGATAGAAAAAGTACCAGTGGCACTTGTCATCTCCTAGGAAGCAGTCTAATCTCATGGCATAGCAAAAAGCAATCATGTATTGCTCTTTCTACAGCTGAAGTCGAGTACATTGCAGCTGGAAGTTGTTGTGCTCAATCCCTGTGGCTCAAACAATAGCTTGAGGATTATGGTTCAATTCTCAATAAAATCCCTCTTTTATGTGATAATACCAGTGCCATTATATTAACAAAGAATCCAATTCAACATTCTAGGACAAAACATATAGAAATTAGACATCATTTCATTAGAGATCATGTTTTAAAAGGTGATTGTGAAATTTTCTTTATAGAAATTGAGAAACAATTAGCTGATATATTCACAAAACCTCTTGTTCATGATCAATTTTATAAAATCCGAACTGAATTAGGCATTTTAGATGCATCAAACATCACTTAGTTCTCATAACTGATTATTTTAATTGATATAAACTAGCTTTAATCGATTAATTTCACTTATAATGCTATTATTTGTACTTCTTTAATCGATTAAATTTTGTTTTAATCGATTAAATTCTATCAGGATTTTAATGTGCATGTGTCATTCATGTTTTAATCGATTAAAATGTTATCTGTATCAATTAAAATCATTAACAGGAACCATTTAATCGATTATGTCCTATTTTTTAATCGATTATTATTCTGTAAAGGAAATTAAAGGTTTTAGTTAATGGTTGTTCTTGTAATATGCTACTAAAGCAAGGTTCCCTTATCTTTACACGTGTCTATTGTATTCATTACAAACGTGTTAACGAAGATAAGTTTGAATCAACTTTAATTGATTCTTATATGAATAATACATCTCATTGGTATCATGAAATTCTATTCTTTTTCTTTTTTATTATAATACTGTTTTTTTTTAAATTATCATTACATGCTTCTTTTATCCCTCTCTTCCCTATTTTTGATGAAGTCAAAGGGGGAGAAATGATTAACTTTTTAAATACTCACTAATCTAGGGGGAGAAATAATTGATATTGAATACTCACTAATCTATATATCCAAGTGACTTCTTCTGTAGATCAAAATCTTTCAAAGAGGTGTTTGTCTTCATCAAATAGGGGGAGACTAAAAGTAATGAAGATCTTATTGAATCATAAAATGAAGATCTTGTTGATTTGATGAAGTTAAAGGCTAAACTGATGAAGTCAAAAATTACTTGGGTTAAAAGGGTAGAGTGATTAGTGAGTTTGCATCTATACATAGGTATAATCATTCATATCCCTCTACTGCATGAGGTTTCATCATTTGAAAGAATTTGAAAATACCTCTAAATATGTTTTTAATCCATTAAAAACCAAAGTAATCAGTTAAATTGTTTTTAGCAAATTGTTTTAACTGATATTATATGAGTTTTATCAATTAAAATGTTTTTTAAAACTTACATAATAGATTTTTAACTGATAGGTTTTCGAGATAATTGATTAAAACTTTTTAAAACATTCACTGGAACTGTTTTAATCGATACACTTTAGAATTAATTGATTATATTCATTAAAGGTGTTTTTGAAAACCTTCCGTTAGTGTTTTAACTGATATAGTTTCGAAATAATCGATTAAAATCACTTAAAATGTTTTGGAAAGTGTTCTGGCATTATTTTAATCGATACAAACTCGAAATAATCGATTAAAATAACTTGAAGTGTTTTGAAAGATGTTTTGTCAGTATTTTAATCAATGTAAAATCGAATTAATTGATTAAAACAATTTAAGGGAATTTTTACTAACTGTTTTAATCGATTAAAACTAGTTGTTTTTAGTTAAAATCACTTAGAAAGTTTTATGAAAATATTTGGCAGAATTTTTATTGATTAAATTGCGAATTAATCAATTAAAACAACTTAAGGGATTTTTTACAAAGTGTTTTAATCGATTGAAATGTTGTCGTATCATTTAAAACAAATATGGAAAATAATCAAGAACATTTTAACAGATAAAAGAAGTTTTAACAGATTAATTAAACCAGTAGTTAGAACAAATCTCTATATAAATAGGATTGCTTCAATCTTTTAAAATATATCTTTGAGCAATCAATCAAGCAATGATAAGTGAAGTTTTTCAAGAAAGAATCGCGCAAGTTTTGTGGTGTTTTTGAAAGTTCTTTCTTGAGGCATTTTTACATTTTTTTGTGAAGAAACTCATACTGCAGGGACTGCATAATCCGGGTTAGATTGTTCTAGTTTCTTCTCTTTCGTTTTCTTTCAATCTTTGTTGTACTATGAGTGCCTGGAATTGTTAGGCATAATTTCTATGGCTGGAATTTGGCTATAGGTTGGTTCAAGAACTAGAAGTTAGTTCTTGGTGAAGGTTTAGGTGCAAGGACTAGAATTTTGGTTCTTGTGGTAGATTGGGTGTGTGATTGGAATCTGTAATCTGTAAAACATTCAATCTAGTGGAACTCAGCTGGAATTTGCCTGAGAACTGGAAGTAGCCCTGGGATTGGGTGAACCAGTATACATCTTGGTTGTATTTCTCTAAACCTTACTCTCTTTAATTCTGTTGCTGCCTTTATTTTAATTGTTTGTTTTTCTTGATTCAAGAATTGGTCAGAACTCTTAATCTTTGAAATAGATAATTTGTAAATTACGAAAATCTTTCAAAGATCAATTCACCCCCCCCCCTCTTGATCTCAACCTCTTTTTCTAACAATTTTATCACAGTTTTGACATCAACTTTTACAGTAGCCACTGCTTCCACCCACTTTGACACATAATCTACTGCTATCAAGATGTATTCTTTAGAGAATGAGGATGGAAAAGGTCCTGCAAAATCAATTCCCCAACAGTCAAATATTTCTACTTCCAACATGATATTCAAAGGCATCTCATTTCTTCTTGAGATACTCCTTGTTTTCTGACAATTAATACATTGTTGTGCAAAGTTGTGCGCATCTTTAAATAAGGAAGGCCAGAAAAAACCAGATTGGAGAACTTTTGCAGCAGTTCTAACTCCATTAAAATGACCCCCATAAGGAAAACTATGGCAATCCCAAAGAATATTTTTGGCTTCCTTGCTTGTCACACACCTTCTCAACAAGTTATCACTTCCTATCTTGAAAAGGTAAGGATCATCCCATACAAAATAATGGGCATCCTTAAATCATTTCTTCTTTTGGTGCCAAGTATATTCTTTTGGGACAACTTTTGCAGCTTTGAAATTTACCATGTCAGCAAATCAAGGTCTTTCTTGTATCATCATCAGTTTTTCATCTGGAAATTCCTCTTGCATTTATAATTGATTATTAGTCACTTTAGTATTGACTAATTTGGACAAATGATCAGCTACCAAATTTTCACAGCCCTTTTTATCCTTGATCACCAATTCAAATTCTTACAACAATAAAATCCATCTAATTAGCCTAGGTTTAGAATCTAATTTGGTTAACAAATATTTGATTGCTGCATGATCAGTATATATAGTAACAGATGAACCAATCAAGTATGCTCTAAATTTTTCCAATGTGTAAACTATAACTAGTAATTCTTTTTCAGTAGTTGCACAATTAATTTGGGTTGCATTAAGAACTTTGCTAGCATAATGAATAGCATGAAAAATCTTAGATTTTCTTTGGCCTAATACTGCTACTATAGCATAATCATTTGCATCGTACATTAATTCAAAGTCTAAATTCCAATCAGGTGCACTTATCACAGGGAATGAAATTAATTTCTGTTTTAACAATTCAAAAGCCTGCAAACATTCCACATCAAAATTAAAAGAAATATCCTTATTGAGCAAGTTGTTGAGTGGCTTTGAAATCTTTTAGAAGTGTTTTATAAATCTTCTATAGAATCCAACATGTCCTAAAAAACTTCTTATGTCCTTCACATTTGTTGGTGGTGGAAGCTTCTCAATAATCTCTATTTTTGCTTTATCAACTTCAATCCCTCTTGTAGAAATCTTATGGCCTAACACCACGCCTTCAGTTACCATAAAATGACATTTTTCCCAATTTAAAACAAAATTGGTATCAACACACCGCTTCAGTACAATGTTTAAATTCTTCAAGCATTGTTCAAATGATGCACCAAATACTAATAAATCATCCATGAAAACTTCTATGTATTGTTCCACCAAATTTGAGAAGATATCTAACATGCATCTTTGAAAAGTTGTTGGGGCATTGCACAATCCGAATGGCATTTTCCTATAAGCAAACACACCAAAAGGACAAGTAAAATCAATTTTTTCTTGATCTTTTGGATCTACTATTATTTGATTGTACCCTGAATAACCATCCAAAAAATAATAAAAAGTTTGTCCTACTAACCGTTCTAACATTTAATCCATAAAAGGTAAAGGAAAATGATCTTTTCTAGTTGCCTGATTCATTTTTCTATAATCTATACACATTCTCCAACCTGTGACAGTCCTAGTAGGTATTAATTCATTTTTATCATCATAAATTGCAGTCATACCTCCTTTTTTCGGGACCACCTGAACTAGGCTAACCCAAGCACTATCAGAGATAGGATAGATCATACCTGCATCAAGTAATTTCAATACTTCTTTCTTTACCACCTCTTTCATAGTTGGATTAAGACGTCTTTGAGGTTGTGCAACAGGCTTGAAATCATTGTCCATTTGAATCTTATGCATGCAATAAGAAGGACTGATTCCTTTGAGATCAAATAACGTCCACCCTATGACCTTCTCATTCTCTTTCAAAACTTAGATCAATTTTTCTTCTTCAGAATTTGTTAAGGCATTGCTAATCACCACTGGTTTATTGCCTCCATCTGCAAGAAAAACATATTTTAAGTGAGGAGGTAATACCTTTAATTCTAGCTTCTGACTCTCAGTTTCATGTTCTTGCTGCAATTTCTCAGATTGTTGTTCTTTTACAGTAACTTCTTGTGCTGAATCAAGATGTTTTAAATATTTCTCAATTTCTTTTTCCTCCTCTTCATCAAATCCGTCATTAATACCTATCAAAGCTTTTTCTAATGGGCTTGCTTTAGTTAGTTGCTCCTTGTTGCTTGAAAGATATCATCTACCACATCCATCCTAAGACAATGTTGTTTATCTGTAGGATGCCTCATTGCTTCAAACACATTAAAATTAACTTCCTCATCTTCTTCTCTGACTTTAACTTGCCATCATCAACATCAATAATAACTTTTGTTGTCTTCATGAAAGGTCTTCCCAGTATAAGAGAAACTTCAGTGTTTTCCTCCCTATCCATCACAACAAAATCAACTGGAAACATAAATTTATCAACTCTGACCAAAACGTCCTCCGCCACACCATAAGGAAATTTTAGAGATCTGTCAGCTAGCTGCAGTGTCATTCTTGTAGGCTTTACTTCCAAGTCTCCTATTCTTTTAAGCATAGACAAAGACATTATATTTATACTAGCACCCAAATCAAGTAATGCCTTACCTACTTGTAATGTCCCAATTGTGACTGGTATAGTGAAACTACCAAGATCCTTGGACTTTTGAGGTAATGATTTCTGAATTATAGCATTGCATCCTGCTTCCAGCTCCACTATTTCTGTAATAAATCTCATTTTCTTAGTTAACAACTCTTTCATGAATTTTGCATAAGTCGGCATCTGCTCCACAACTTCCATAAATGGAATATTAATTTGTAAATGCTTGAAAATATCCATAAATCTTGCAAATTGTCTTTCTTTATCTTTCTTGGAAGGATGATGAGGATATGGTAAATCCTTTAGTTTCGGTATTTGATTCTCATCTTTCTCCCTCTTTTTCTCACAATTTTTTATTTTTTTCTTCTTTTTCAGTATTTTTTTTTTCTTTTTCTATACTCTCACTTTTATTTTTTTCTTTTTCTCCTTCACACTCATCTTTCTTCTTTTCATCCTCTTTTTCTTGTAGGATTTCCTTCTCTACAGCCAGGTTCTCACCAATCCCTTCTCCTATAACCTCACCACTCCTTGTAGTTATTGTCTTGCATTGCTCCTTTGGATTAGTTTGTGTGTTAGTTGAAAACTGTCCTCCTTGCTGCTCAGATAATTGTTTAGCCAGTTGGCTCATCTGGGTCTCTATACTTCTGAATGAAGCCTCAGTATTTTTCTGATTAGCCATAGTGCTTTGTATTAATTTTTCTAAAGTATCCTCCAATTTACTCATTCTGTCAGGCATTGAAGGATATTGTTGTTGCTGTTTTTGATATGTAGGTTGCTGATATGACTGTTGTTGATATGTAGGTTGTCTAGTAGATGAGCTATCACCTTGTGTCCACCCAAAATTCTGATTTTGATTATGATTTTGATTCCCTCTCCATCCTTGTGCAAAATTATTCTGATAATTGTTGGAATTAGGGAAATTACCTTGTTTGCCTTGACTACTACATTGAGCACCCATATAATTAGCTTCTTCTTTTTGAATGTTGCCTTGATAAGAGCATTGTTCATTTGCATGATCACCTCCACATATGTCACAACTCATTTATTGATTAGGAATGGATTGTACTGTGTGCATTTGTTGAGGTAATTTCTCTATTTTTTGGTTCAATGCTTCAATTTGTTGGGTCAAAAGTTTGTTCTGGGCTAAGATAGCATCTGAGGTGCTAAGTTCAAGTACTCCCTTTCTTTGAACTGGATGTCTATCATGTTGGGCATGTTGGTTTGTAAAAGCTAGTGCATCAATAATTCTTGTGGCATGTTCAATTTCTACATCCAACATGGATCCTCCTGCTGTAGCCTCTAATAGCATCTTTGTATCATGTCGCAAGTCAGTATAGAAAATATTCAACTGAGCAATGTCATCAAATCCATGATTTAGGCATCTTCTCAATAGTGATTTAAATTTCTCCCATGCTTCACAAAAAGATTCATCTGCTCCTTGTCTGAAAGAAGTGATGTCAAATTTTGCTTTGATGTAGCAGGATGGCGGGAAAAAATTGTTCAAAAACTTCTCTTCTATGCTACTCCAATCAGTCAAACTCTGATTAGGATGTGCCTTCAGCCACTCCTTTGCCCTACCTGCCAAAGAAAAAGGAAATAATCTCAAATATGCAGATTCAATATTTGCTGCTCTAAATCCCATGGTACCAATTAACTCATAAAAATTAGACAAATGAATATAAGGGTCTTCATGATCCAGTCCAGTGAATTGATGAACACTAATCAAGCTTAAGAAAGTTGGATTCATCTGCAATGTTTGATCGTCCGGTACAGCAATGTTGGAAAATTGTCTCGGACCTTGCTGCATAACATAGTTTCTGAGTGTTCTTCTAGGTGGATTTGAATCTGGATTTTGATTTGGATTTAGATTTAGATTTGGATTCAGATTTGCTCTGTCTTCTGCCATGTCTTCTATAATTGGGTCTGGTAAATTGAGTGTGGAAGAAGAATTAACTGACTCTCCTGTGACTTGTTCTTGAGTTTCCCTTCTTCTTCTACCCCAGTTCCTCTGAGTTGTTTTTTCAATTTCCGAATTAAATTCTAACTGCTCTGAAGATACCTGTCCTCTTAAACGCATAAATCAAAAGAGTAACTCAAGCAAAGATTAGCACAAGCCAATAATTAAGTAAAACTAGAACTGAAAAATAAAGCAAAAACAGAAATAAAAATAAAATACTCAATAAGCTAAACAAAGAATTCTCCAAGAACACCGTTCCCCGGAAACGGCACCAGAAATACTTGTTGAATTATTAGCAAGCGTACCAAAATTATCAATCGCAGTATAGTATTTCGATTAAATAAAAGTCGATCCCACGAGGAACAGTTTCAATGTAAATTCCCAATTTTATGCTTACTAAGTAGATTAAAATAGAATGAGTTTTGCATAAAGAGTTGAATTGAAATTAATGACAAAGAACTATAAATTGTTGAGAAAATATCAATTAAAGGTACTTAGGATTGACTTCCTTCCTTATCCCTCTTTTGTAATGGCTATGTCACTTAAGAACGTCAATTAACCTAACAATGTTGATGCCACCTACTCAAATCATCCATGTTGATTCCTCACACATGAAATTCATGAGAAAACCTAATAAATGTTGATTCCTCACACAATTAAGAGATTTTTCAGCATTAGGTTTAGGGTGTTAACCAATTGATACATTCATTCCATTCCTGGCAATTAACGTAACAAATATTCTTACCGTGATCTAGGCTTCAAGATATATTTTCCAATCATACCCCAAACATCAAGAATAAATCATTCCAAACCACAAAGGATAAGAATAACAACATCAAAACATAGATTAATATATCAAAATATCACCATGATACAAAAGAGTTCAAAGGAAGTGCACCCAATCCCAAGAGAATGAAGTTAGTCACTCATGTTGGCCATTACAATGCTCCAAATGTGGAAGAAGTGAAGAATTGATGAAGATTGGACGAAACCCTAGCAGTAGTCAAGCCTCTTCTCCCTAAAACCGCTTGCTTTTCTCAAAACAATCTCCTCTTTTTATAGGAAAAATTGGGCTTTTGGGCTTCACGACTTTCGCTCAAGCGAAAGTTGCTTTTTTTTGCTCAAGCGACAAAATGCTTGCTTGAGCGAGTGAACTCCAGAGAAGAATAACTAACATTCACTCAAGTGAATTTTCTTACGCTTGAGCGACTGACTTTCAGAGAAGAATAATTGATATTCGCTCAAGCGAAAGTTCATCCCGCTCGAGCGACTTCCATGCTGAAAATCTTCTTCCTTCTTCCAGTTTTACTCCAATTATGCTGACAATTATTCTCCTTACTCTTGTATCAAGGTATTCTCGAATTCATCCTATATTGGGAGAAAAATATATTAGAATTACCATAAGTTAAGTGGTTTCATAACAATTCAAGGCATAATTATATCAACTTTTTACCACTTAACAGACTTGAGTTTACTCTAGTTATTATAACTTCTAACATTGTCTTTAGTAAGGGTGTCTGATATGGAGATTAAGATCGAGAAAGATATTATCACCAAAGAGATGAACAACCTAATGGAAGTCATCCATTGATGTAAAATAAAGTAAGGTGCAGAATTTTAAGTAGATAAGTTACAGAATTTTAAGTAATAAAATAAGCAAACCCAAGGAAAATTCCCATTGGACATTAAGATCGTTGTCCATCTAAATGTGAAGGTTCATTTTCAAGGATTATGAGGGGAGGAAGAGATTGAATGAAACTAGAAAAGAATAAAGACAAGGGCTGGAAAAATGGACTAGCCCCTTGGATAAATAAATGAAGTGAAGAAATAAAGAAGAAAAGAAGAAGAGAAGACAAGTATGGTGGTGGTGGAGTGTTGGCGCGCCACTAGGGGATGAACAATCCTAGATAATGTTGGTATCGCGCAACGGAATGTTTGCGTGTTGAACAAAAACCAAGAAGGGGGGGGGTGAATTGGTTTCTTATAAAAACTTTTTCCTTTCAAAACTTTTCGCAAAATTTTACCGATTAAACAACAACTGAAAAGTAAAGAGATAAGGGAAAGAAGATTACACAATTGATTTGTACTGGTTCGGATCAAAAGACCCTACATACAGTTGTTAATCACTCTAAAAGAGGGTTAACACAGTCACTAAAATATTGTTTCAAACCAACAACAACTTACAAAAGATAAGGATAAGAAAATACCTCTCTTGAAGCACATAAGAGATGAACACCTCCTTTTAATGCACAAAGGATGAAGACAACTTTTTCTAGAGACGACACAACACACAATCCACCAAGAAACCCACTTAGTGATTCTTATCGCTTCTAGCTCACACTAGGTTACAAAAGCCCCTTTTTCTTCCTTACTCAAAGTTCTCTCAGCAATCACAACTATAAACTTTAGTATGAAAAAAGTTATTCTTTACAAAGTTCCAGAGAGTTCCTTAAATAGAGATTTTAGGGTTTAGAAATTAAGATTTTCGAAATTAGGTTTGAAATTTGAAATTCAAAATCATAACTGACACAAATAATCGATTATCATAAGTGATGATCGATTATTCCAAAGCCAATTTCGTATATTACACAATTTAGTCAAGATAATCGATCAACAGTGATAATCGATTATTCCAGAGACTTTTAGAGACCCAGGAAAGCTAAGATAATCGATTATCAGTAGTGATAATCGATTATCAATAATCGATCATCACTAGTGATAATCGATTATCAATAATCGATTACTGATAATCAATTATCCACTAGTGATAATCAATTATCACAGTAAGTTTTGGATAAAAATGAACTTTCAATGGACAGACTGTGTGTTGGCTATCTTGGACTCTATTTTTACAGACTCAAAATGATAAAATAGGGTTATTACAAGTAGATACAACTATATATGAGTCTTTTAATATTGAAGTCCTTTGTCTCTAAAGCATCATCAAAATCTTCAAGCATCATATCCTTGTATTTTCAACAATCTCACCCTTTTTGATGATGATTAAAATCTGCTTTAAACTCCTTTGTAATAACCTGTTTTTACTATCACAACTAACATAGAAAAGAGATTAAACATACCAAGCTTTAAATATTTTCTCCCCCTATTTTATCATAATAAAAAAATATAAGCTCCCCCTCAACATGTGCATAAAAATAATCAACTCCCCCTAAATATGTGCAAAAATAAATATTTATTGAAGTTGAGCAAAAAAAATACAACATATAGAAAGATAAAAAAAAAGAAAATTTTCTAAGCCAAAACAAAGAGAAACAAAAGCTAGAGACAAGAATGAGCTTGGAATCAATGCAAATCACTTAAAAAAGAAGCTTGGAGATGATTTGATGAGTTTCTAAGGCTTCCTATATATAAAGAACTTCTCCAACAGCTATATTCACGAGTTTCAAGGCCAAGAGAGTCATTGCCAACGACTAGTTTATGCCCAACGTCGCAAAATAATTGATTATCCACTTATGATAATCGATTATTTCTTCAACTTCTGCCTAGAAATATGCATGGATAATCGATTATCACCTGAGATAATTGATTATCCCAGAGAGTTTTTACTATATTCGCACATTGAATTACAGATAATCGATTATTAGCCCAAATAATCGATTATTCCAGAAAGATTTTACATGTAACACATATTGAAGTAACAATAATCTATTATCAACCCAAATAATCGATAATTCCAGAGAGGCATGCAAAATTGAAGGTCAATGAGATACATAATAATCGATTATTTCCTTGGATAATCGATTATTCTAGCAAGATATCATTTCCTAAAAAAATTTCAAAGATAAAATATTTCTAATATCCCTAAATCTCTCCTAAGTTCATAAAATCTATCTTTGGGAAGAGGTTTAGTAAAAATATATGCTAATTGATGCTTGGTATCAATATATTCAATTTTACAATTACCCATACTAATATGATCTCTTAAAAAATGGTGTCTAATCTTTGTATGCTTAGTTCTAGAGTGCATAACAGGATTCTTAGTAAGGTTAATTGCGCTTATATTATCACACATCAAAGCAATGTTATTCAAAAAAAATATTATAATTTTCTAGTTGTTGCTTCATCCATAGAATTTGAGCATAACAATTTCCAGCTGCAATATATTCAGTCTCAGTTGTGGATAAAACAACATAAGCTTGTTTCCTAGAATTCCAATATACTAAGGATGATCCTAATAGATGACATGTTCCACTAGTGCTTTTTCAATCTATTTTACATCCTCCATAATCAACATCAGAATAACCTAACAAGCTAGGAGAAGATTCAGATGGATACCATAATCCAAATCCAGTAGTTCCTCTTAAATATTTTAAAATTCTTTTTACCGCAATTAAATGGGATTCTTTTGGACATGCTTGAAATCTAGCACACACACAGAATGCATAATATCAGGTCTACTTGCAGTTAAGTATAATAGTTAACCTATCATACCTCTATACATTAATTGATTTATTTCCAAACCTGATTCGTCCTTACCAAGATAGCAAGACATTCCCATTGGTGTGTTAGCTTCTTTCGCAGTGTCCATTCCAAATTTCTTGAGAACTTCTTTGCAGTATTTTGTTTGTGACAAAAAAGTGTCATCTTTTAGTTGCTTAATTTGAAGTCCAAGGAAGAAGGTTAATTCTCCCATCATGGACTAGCAAATCCTTCACACAGAGATATATCAGTTAATCCAAAAATAATGTCATCAACATATACTTGGACTAACAAGATATGTTCTCCTACTCTTTTAATAAACAAAGTAGAGTCAATTTGTCCTCTTGAAAAATCATTTGATATTAGAATTTGCTTAGTCTTTCATACCATGATCTTGGAGCTTGTTTTAATCACTTTAAAGATATGGTCAGGATATTTAAAATCTTCAAATCATGTAGGTTGTTCTACATAAACATCTCCTTTAATAAAACCATTTAGAAAAACACTTTTAACATCCATTTGATACAATTTGAATTTCATTATTGAAGCATAAGCAAGAAGTAGGCGTATAGCCTCTAACCTGGCAATAGGAGCATAAATTTCATCATGATCAATACATTCCTCTTGACAGTACCCCTTTGCCACAAGTCTAGCTTTATTCTTTGTTATGTTCTTGTCTTCATCAAGCTTGTTTCTAAATACCCATTTTGTTCTAATTACTTGATGGGATTCTTCTCTTGGAATTAATTCCCAGAATTGATTTCTTTCATATTGATTTAGTTCTTCTTGCATTGCAATGCACCATTGATCATCTTTGAGTGCTTCCTCAACATTTTTGGGTTCAATATGTGAAACAAAAGCTACAGGCATACAAAAAATTTGTCATATTTCTAGTACTTACCCCTTTTGAGATGTCACCAATTATATTGTCAATTGAAAGTCCTCTTGGTGGTTGCTACTCTTTTACCAATTCCGTTGGTTGTGATGATTCATTTTCATTTAGGTACATTTCTTCTAGAGCTTCTCTTATGTACTCATCATCACTTGCATATTCTTTACTTGACTCAAGAGGATTTCCCTCAAGGTCTACAACTTCATTAAATGTAACATGCATAGATTCTTCAATATTCAAAGTTCTTCTATTGAATACTCTATATCTTTGCTAGAAAGTGAATATCCTAAGAAAATAGCCTCATCGGCTTTTGAATTAAATTTACCTAAATTTTCTTTGCCATTATTTAATACAAAACATTTACGACCAAAGATTTTCAAATGAGCTACATTTGATTTTCTTCCTTGAAATAGCTCATAAGGAGTCATTTTAAAGATAGGTCTAATGAGCATTCTATTTAAAACATAACAAGCAGTATTTACAACATCAGCCCAAAAATATTTAGAAACATTAGATTCATTCAACATTGTTCTAGCTAGTTCCTCTAGTGATCTATTTTTCCTTTCAACTACACCATTTTGTTGGGGGGTTCTAGGTGTAGAAAAATTATGTAAAATACCATTCTCTTCACAATAATTTTCAAATGACTCATTTCGAAATTCTCCACCATGGTCACTTCTTCACACTTTAATTCTTAATTCCTTTTCATTTTGAATTTGTTTGGCAAACTTTCTAAATGCCTTAAAAGCTTCACTTTTCAAAGTTAAGAAAAATGTCCAAGTAAATCTAGAGAAATCATCAACAATTACAGGAACATAGTAATTTCCAACAAAACTTTTTATTCTAGATGGTCCAAATAAATCTAAGTGTAAAAGTTCTAGAGGCTTTGATGTGGAAATTATATTCTTAGTTTTAAAAGATTATTTTACTTGTTTACCTTTTTGACATGCATCACATAATTTATCTTTTTCAAATTTTAACTTAGGCAATCCAACAACTAAGTCTTTAGATATTAGTTTGTTTAATTGATGCATATTTATATGAGCTGCTCTTTTATGTCATAACTATGGGTTTTCTTCTTTAGCAACCAAGTATATTATATCAACATTAGATGCACAATCCAAGTCAATCAAATAAATATTGTTATGCCTAATACCTTTTAATGCATTTTCCTTAGAATCTTTAAGATGTATGGTGCAGTAATTACTTTCAAAAATTACCTTAAGACATTTATCACAAAGTTGGCTTATACTTAGAAGATTGTGCTTTAGTCCATCAACAAGGAGCACATCCTTTATCCCCAATGTGTTTGCACCACCAATGTTTCTGGTACCAAGGATTTTACCTTTGTTGTTGTCTCCATAGGTTACATATCCTTGTTCTTTCTTGATAAAACTTGTAAATTTCTTTTTATCCCCAGTCATGTGTCTTGAACAACCACTATCAAGATACCACATAGACTTTTTGGATTTAGTAGATACCTACAAAATAAGAACATAGGATCTTAGGTCCCATAACTTTTGGGTCCTTGGGGTTAGAGACAACTAAATTATTTAACTATAGGAACCCAAATGTATTTTCCTTTAGGAACACCAAAATGCTTAATTCTACATTTATTTGAAGTATGACCATGTCTCATACAATAAAAGCATGCATTTGGGGTTTTAGTTTTTGAAAAAGATTCAACTCTATTTTGATGAGGCTTAGTCCCTTTAACAACCCATACCCTACGGGTTCTTTTATTTTTAGGTCTTTCTAAGGAACATGACTATTACCATTAGTTTCCACATACTTTTGATTTTCATTATTTTTATCATCACTCACATCTTTTGTTGCTTTTTCTAGTAAATGTTCAAGTATGCATATGTCAAATTCATAGCTTTTACAAGATGCACAAACAATTGGATCATTTTCTTTTTCCTCAAAAGATGCAATTTTCGTTTCTAAATATTTTACTTCTTTTTCTGAATTATTCAAACTCTTTTTCACAGTTTTGTATTCAAATTTCAAGTCCTTAAAGGCAGTAAACAATTCTTGATATGCATTATGTAAAGCATCATAATCATTTTCATCATCACTTGAAGAATAGTCAGAATCACTTACCTCACAGTCAGAAAAAATACTGTCATTTGCCATCAAGCAAAAATTGGCTTCAGCATCGAACTCACTTGACTCTGAACTAGAGTCACTTTCTTCCCAAGCTATATAGGCTTTCTTTTTTAATGATTTCTTCCTTTTGAGTCATCGCTCTTTTTGTTATAGTTAGGACAATCGAATTTCAAATGACCTGTTTCACCACAACCATAACATTTGAAACTTATGAAAGAACTTTCTTTTACCTTTCCCTTACCTTTGAAAGGTTGCTTCCCTTTAGCTTTCATGAACTTTGTGAACTTCTTGATCATGAGGCTCAACTTTTCATCTTCTTCATTTCTAGAGTCTTCTTCCTCCTTCTTATTTTTTCCCTTTCAGACCTCGGTTTTGAAAGCTATGTTTCTTTTGTTACTTTGGCCTTCCTCATCATTTAGCCTTCCTAATTCAAGTTCTTGCGCTCTCAACTTTCCAAAGAGAGCCACCATAGTCATTGATGCTAGATTTTGTGACTCCGTGATAGCAGTCACCTTTGGTTGCCATTTCTTGTATAAAGATTTCAAAATTTTAACATTTAACTCGTCAGTATCAAAACTCTTACCAAATCCGGTGAGATGGTTCACAATATGTGTGAAACACTTTTGGACATCAAAGATTGTTTCTCCCTGTTGCATTCGAAACATCTCATATTCTTGAATCAATGAGTTTTTCCGTGCTTTTTTAACATCATCAGTTCCTTCGTGTCACTCTTAGTATCTCCCACATTTCCTGAGCACTTTTACATACATAAATTCTATAAAACTCATCAAGGGTTAAAGCAGACGTAATAATATTTCTAGACCTAACATCATATTGAGCTTTTCTATTTTCTTCTGCAGTCCATCTAGAAAATGGTTTTGGTTCCTCTACTTCATTTACAATCATTTTCGGAATAAATGGACCATTCACAACAACTTCCCAAACACCCCTGTCAACAGACTCCAGAAATATTTGCATTCTCACTATCCAAAACGGATAATTTTGTCCAGCAAAAAGTGGGGGTCTGTTAATAGAGGAACCCTCAACAAACGTTTGGTTTTGTCCGGCCATTTTTGAAATTTTGAAAAACTATCAAAGCAAGCTCTGATACCACTTGTTAGTATCACGCGGTGAAATGTTTGTGTGTTGGACAAAAACTAAGAGGGGGGGTGAATTGGTTTCTTATAAAAACTTTTCCCTTTTAAAACCTTTCACAAGATTTTATCGATTAAACAACAACTGAAAAGTAAAGAGATAAGGGAAAGAAGATTACACAGTTGATTTGTACTGGTTCGGATCAAAAGACCCTTTGTCCAGTTGTTAATCACTCTAAAAGAGGATGAACTCAGTCACTAAAATATTGTTTCAAACCAATAACAAATTACAAAAGATAAGGATAAGAAAACACCTCTCTTGAAGCACACAAGAGATGAACACCTCCTTTGAATCCACAAAGGATGAAGACAACTTTTCTTAGAGATGGCACATCACACAATCCACCAAGAAACCCACTTAGTGATTCTTATCGCTTCTAGACCACACTAGGTTACAAAAGTCCTTTTTTCTTCCTTACTCAAAGTTTTATCAGTAATCAAACCTATAAACTTTAGTATGAAAAAGGTTGTATTTTACAGAGTTCCAGAGAGTTCCTTAAATAGAGATTTTAGGGTTTAGAAATTAGGATTTTCAAAATTAGGTTTGAAATTTGAAATTCAAAGTCATAAATGACACAAATAACCGATTATCATAAGTGATAATCGATTATTCTAAAGCCAATTTTGCAGATTACACAACTTAGCCAGGATAATCGATTATCAACAGTGATAATCGATTATTCCAAAGACTTTCAGAGACCCAGGAAAGCTAGGATAATCGATTATCACTAGTGATAATCGATTATCAATAATCAATTACTGATAATCAATTATCCACTAGTGATAATCAATAATCTTTTGTTATTTTGGCCTTCCTCATCATTTAGCCTTCCTAATTCAAGTTCGTGCTCTCTCAACTTTCCAAAGAGAGCCACCATAGTCATTGATGCTAGATTTTGTGACTCCATGATAGCAGTCACCTTTGGTTGCCATTTCTTGTCTAAAGATTTCAAAATTTTAACATTTAACTCGTCAGTATCAAAACTCTTACCAAATCCGGTGAGATGGTTCACAATATGTGTGAAACGCTTTTGGACATCAAAGATTATTTCTCCCTGTTGCATTCGAAACATCTCATATTCTTGAATCAATGAGTTTTTCCATGCTTTTTTAACATCATCGATTCCTTCGTGTCACTCTTAGTATCTCCCACATTTCCTGAGCACTTTTACATACATAAATTCTATAAAACTCATCAAGGGTTAAAGCAGACGTAATAATATTTCTAGCCCTAACATCATATTGAGCTTTTCTATTTTCTTCTGCAGTCCATCTAGAAAATGGTTTTGGTTCCTCTACTTCATTTACAATCATTTTCGGAATAAATGGACCATTCACAACAACTTCCCAAACACCCCTGTCAACAGACTCCAGAAATATTTGCATTCTCACTATCCAAAACGGATAATTTTGTCCAGCAAAAAGTGGGCGTCTGTTAATAGAGGCACCCTCAGCAAACATTTGGTTTTGTCCGGCCATTTTTGAAATTTTGAAAAACTATCAAAGCAAGCTCTAATACCACTTGTTAGTATCGCGCGGCGAAATGTTTGTGTGTTGGACAAAAACCAAGAGGGGGGGGGTGAATTGGTTTCTTTTAAAAACTTTTCCCTTTTAAAACCTTTCACAAGATTTTACCGATTAAACAACAACTGAAAAGTAAAGAGATAAGGGAAAGAAGATTACACAGTTGATTTATACTAATTCGGATCAAAAGACCCTTTGTCCAATTGTTAATCACTCTAAAAGAGGATTAACTCAGTCACTAAAATATTGTTTCAAACCAACCATAGATTACAAAAGATAAGGATAAGAAAACACCTCTCTTGAACCACACAAGAGATGAACACCTCCTTTGAATCCACAAAGGATGAAAACAACTTTTCTTAGAGATGGCACATCACACAATCCACCAAGAAACCCACTTAGTGATTCTTATCGCTTCTAGACCACACTAGGTTACAAAAGTCCTTTTTTCTTCCTTACTCAAAGTTTTATCAGCAATCAAACCTATAAACTTTAGTATGAAAAAGGTTGTATTTTACAGAGTTCCAGAGAGTTCCTTAAATAGAGATTTTAGGGTTTAGAAATTAGAATTTTCAAAATTAGGTCTAAAATTTGAAATTCAAAGTCATAAATGACACAAATAATTGATTATCATAAGTGATAATCGATTATTCTAAATCCAATTTTGCAGATTACACAACTTAGCCAGGATAATCGATTATCAACAGTGATAATCGATTATTCCAAAGACTTTTAGAGACCCAGGAAAGCTAGGATAATCGATTATCACTAGTGATAATCGATTATCAATAATCAATTACTGATAATCGATTATCCACTAGTGATAATCAATAATCTTTTGTTATTTTGGCCTTCCTCATCATTTAGCCTTCCTAATTCAAGTTCGTGCTCTCTCAACTTTCCAAAGAGAGCCACCATAGTCATTGATGCTAGATTTTGTGACTCCATGATAGCAGTCACCTTTGGTTGTCATTTCTTGTCTAAAGATTTCAAAATTTTAACATTTAACTCGTCAGTATCAAAACTCTTACCAAATCCGGTGAGATGGTTCACAATATGTGTGAAACGCTTTTGGACATCAAAGATTATTTCTCCCTGTTGCATTCGAAACATCTCATATTCTTGAATCAATGAGTTTTTCCGTGCTTTTTTAACATCATCGGTTCCTTCGTGTCACTCTTAGTATCTCCCACATTTCCTAAGCACTTTTACATACATAAATTCTATAAAACTCATCAAGGGTTAAAGCAGACGTAATAATATTTCTAGCCCTAACATCATATTGAGCTTTTCTATTTTCTTCTGCAGTCCATCTAGAAAATGGTTTTGGTTCCTCTACTTCATTTACAATCATTTTCGGAATAAATGGACCATTCACAACAACTTCCCAAACACCCCTGTCAACAGACTCCAGAAATATTTGCATTCTCACTATCCAAAACAGATAATTTTGTCCAGCAAAAAGTGGGGGTCTGTTAATAGAGGCACCCTCAGCAAACGTTTGGTTTTGTCCGGCCATTTTTGAAATTTTGAAAAACTATCAAAGCAAGCTCTGATACCACTTGTTAGTATCACGTGATGGAATGTTTGTGTGTTGGACAAAAACCAAGAGGGGGGGGTGAATTGGTTTCTTTTAAAAACTTTTCCCTTTAAAAACCTTTTGCAAGATTTTACCGATTAAACAACAACTGAAAAGTAAAGAGATAAGGGAAAGAAGATTACACAGTTGATTTATACTAATTTGGATCAAAAGACCCTTTGTCCAATTGTTAATCACTCTAAAAGAGGATTAACTCAGTCACTAAAATATTGTTTCAAACCAACCATAGATTACAAAAGATAAGGATAAGAAAACACCTCTCTTGAAGCACACAAGAGATGAACACCTCCTTTGAATCTACAAAGGATGAAGACAACTTTTCCTAGAGATGGCACAACACACAATCCACCAAGAAACCCACTCAGTGATTCTAATCGCTTCTAGCCCACACTAGGTTACAAAAGCCTCTTTTTCTTCCTTACTCAAAGTTCTCTCAGCAATCAAACCTATAAACTTTAGTATGAAAAAGGTTGTACTTTACAGAGTTCTAGATAGTTCCTTAAATAGAGATTTTTGGGTTTAGAAATTTGGATTTTCGAAATTAGGTCTTAAATTTGAAATTCAAAATCATAAATGACACAAATAATCGATTATCATAAGTGATAATCGATTATTCTAAAGCCAATTTTGCAGATTACACAACTTAGCCAAGATAATCGATTATCAACAGTGATAATCGATTATTCCAAAGACTTTCAGAGACCCAGGAAAGCTGGGATAATCGATTATCACTAGTGATAATCGATTATCAATAATCAATTACTGATAATCGATTATCCACTAGTGATAATATATTATCACAATGAGTTTTGGATAAAAACAAACTTTCAATGGACAGACTGTGTGTTGGCTAACTTGGACTCTATTTTTACATACTCAAAATGATAAAACAGGGTTATTTCAAGTAGATACAACTATATATGAGTATTCTAATATTGAATTCCTTTGTCTCTAAAGCATCATCAAAATCTTCAGGCATCATATCCTTGTATTTTGAACAGATAAGTGGTGGTTGTCGCCACTTGAACCAAGATTCAATATAAGACACTCAAAGAGATGGAACACTCTAAGAAATCTCACAAACTTGTCATAAATTTTCAACCTAATTACATGAGGGGAATCCTTCTATTTATAGGCTTTTGGGGGAGGGACCTAGATGAAATTACAAAAGGAGACATAAACTTAACCTAAACCTAAAGGCTTGAGTTCCCATGATCCAAATATATTAAATTTGTTCTAGCCCACCAAAAATACCTCAAAAGGTGTGGAGAACATAAACAAAGAGGTGTGTTTCCTTTTGGGTTGTCCCAAGCCTACCAATCTCGCATCCTAAGCTTCTTCCTCTCCAAAAAGGGGTGTAGTACATGAAAAAGGAGTGTCCTACACCTTTGGGCTGCCCATGCATGTATCCTATGGATCGAAGGCTTCTTTTCAACCAAAAAGAGGTAGTATTCTTCAAAAAGGAGTTACAAAAAGTGAGCCTACAAAAGGAAAGAGAAAATAAGTTAAAAACTTAGGAAAAGAAAATACTAAGTAAAAATACTAAGTAAATTCAAAATGGAAGGTGAAGAGGAGACCTCCCTTCTAGTCATGTTTCTAGTAATCATCCAAGGGATGACCTCTCTGGTCTTTGGGCCATCTAGGGACTCATCATCCTCCTCGCCTTGGAGAGAATTCGACCATGAATTTTCAAAACCTTTTTTATTCCCCTTGTCTTTCTTTTCTTTCTTCTCTCTCTCTCTCTCTCTCTCTCTCTTTTGCACTTTTTTGTTGTTTTCCATTCATCTCCTTCTTTGATTCTGATTTGATTATATCCGCTCTTCAGATCAATTTTGGAAAATATAGAAGCTCCATGTAACTCATCTAGCAAGTCATCTAGCCTCGGGATTAGGTGTCTATACTTAACAGTTATATTATTGATTGCCTTACAACCCGTGCACGTCTTTTGGGTTTGCCTTATAAGTTGGCCAGTTAGGAATGGATGAACCAGGTAAGAAGTCTATTTGATGTTCGGTCCCCCTTAGAAGGGGAAGCCCCTTAGGAGGTTCTTGGAAAACATCCTGAAATTTATCCAATACTAACTCTAAACTCTTGGAAAAACTTGGAGATTATTCATGAAATGTAGGGGAATAACCTAGAGGAGGATATGCTAAGAGTAGGAGTTTATGAGCTAAAAGTACCTTCTTAATCCCCTTGTGGGAGATCATGACACCCTTCGCCTTGGAGGTTGACCCCTTCTTTTTTTTCACTCTTTGTTTCGTTTTCTTCTTTTATCTTTTTTGCATTTTTTTCTTGGTGCTTATTAACTTCTTGAGGGGAAAGGGGTTTCAAAGTGATCTTGCGCCCTTGGAAGTTAAAAGAAAACTTGTTGGTATAGCCGTCATGAAAGGTTTGTTTATCAAATTGTCACGGCCTACCAAGTAACATATGGGACACTTCCATTGTCACAACATCACAAAGAACCTCATCCTTATAGTTCCCAATTGTAAAGCTAATGAGGACTTGTTTATTGATCTTTATCTCGCCTTCCTCACTAAGCCAAGAAAGCTTGTATGGCTTGGCATGAGGAGTAGTGGGAAAACCAAGCTTTTCTACTACCCTCGTGCTAGCAACATTCACAGAACTTCCCCCATCGATGATGAGTGAACAGAATTTTCCACTAATAACGCAGCGGGTATGAAAAATGTTTTCTCTTTGAGTATTGTCAAGATCCTTTTGAACTTGACACAACATCCGCCTTACTATTAACAAATCGCCTTCACAAGGTGTGATCTCTTCATCGCTTGAGGAAGACTGTACAAAGGAATTCTCTTTAGATGAGGAGGAATGTTCACACTCAAAATCATAGTCCTTTTGGTAGGATAGTTTGAAGCAATGTTCCCATACCCAAGACATTTGAAATATTTTATGGAACTAGTCCTTTGAGGTGCAGAGGTGTTAGGAGTGGTGTTCCTTGAAGAGTTTCCCTTAGGGGGCACCTCTTGGAGAGCTTTGGAAGGGTTTCTCTCTAGTTTTTCCTTTTCCTTACCCTTGTCCTTCCAATTTGAACTGTAGTAGTTATTATGCGAATAACTCCTTTTAGCCCCATCTTTTCTTTTTAATTGAGCTTCAATTTTCAGGGAAAGATGTAAAACGTTTTCAATTGAGGAGTATTCATATAATTCTACTAAGTCCTGGATATCTCTTCTAAGACCACTAACAAACCTAGATACCTTGGTCTCATTAATTTCATCATGCATATCGGCCCTAAGTAGCAAAGATTCTAACATCTTAAAGTAATCATTCACACACATATTACCCTGTTGAAGCCGTTGGAGCTTCAACACGGCTCCTGCCTATAGTAGGAAGGAAGGAATCTAGCGTGCATTAAATGTTTAATGTCCATCCAAGAAGCCGCGGGTGGCCCTTGGTAATTATCGTTACAAACCTTATGCCACCAAGTCATGACATATCCCTCAAATTCTACTACAACTAAATCTACTTGTTCCTAGTTCCCTACTGGGTTTACATTAAAGATTTGATCCACTTTAGCCTCTTAGTCTAGGTAGACTTCTAGATCATTATCTCTGTAGAACTTGGGTATCTTGATGTTGTTCTTTCTTGGAGTGGTGGTGAGTATGAACTAGGGATGACAATTAAACATATACCCGTGGGGACCGTCTCGAGTTTGACTGGGAAAACCGAGTTGATCGGGGCGGGGCAGGATGGGTAATGCAATCCCCACCCCAACCCCGACCCCGTCTCCGTCCCCGTCCCCACCCCGACTTTATATTTAAATTTAAATTTTAAAATATTAATATTTTAAAAGTATTTCTTATATATATAAGGTCATTTTTTTATATTTTACCATTTTTACTTTTCTTCTACCCACTTTTTTTTTCATCTTTTTTAATATTTTATATCAATTAGTTTATTATATTATTCTCTTTTTCTTACCTTTTAGTTTTTTCACATTTCCTTAATCTCTCCAATAATTTTTTTTTATTTTTTCAACCAATTTGTTGAATAAAAAGTTAATTTTTTTTCTTCTTTATCTTTTTCTAAATATTTTACATAAATCTTAGTAGTAACTAATATTATTTTATTTATAATTTATATTTATTAGGTTTTATTATGTCATATTTTTTTAATCTTATTATTCTTATTTGTCATATATCAAATTTTATCTTAATAAAATAATTATATTTTAAAGGATTGAAAGAAATTGATAATTTAAACTTTTATTACTTCGAACTAACTAAATAAGAATTAAATTATTAAATATTTTCTTATAAACTATATATTTCATATTTTTAAATGAGAACTTAAAATGAATTAACTTATATATGTAATCAAATGTTTGAATGAAGCATTATAATAATAATAATAATAATAATAATAATAATAATAATAATAATAATAATAATGTTATAAGTATTCAAATATTTGAATACAGATGTTATAATAATAATAATAATAATAATAATGTTATAAATATTCTATATATATATATATATAAATAAAAAATAATTAAATATTTCTTTTACATACATATTTTAATATAAATATAATAAATTAAAATATATATTTAATTAATAATAATTACAAATTATAAAATTATAAATATTTATTTATATTTAAAAGATACATAATAAAATTAATTTAATATAAATATAATTATATTTTTAAAAATAATATAGATCCTGGGACGGGCGGGGATGGGAAAACACGAAACTCGGCGGTGATGGGGATGAGGACTTAATTTCTAACCCCAGCGGGATCGGGGGCGGGGACAGGGACAATAAAAAAAGTCGAGGGCGGGGATCGGGGAGGCAAAACCTGCCCCCGCCCCTCCCTGTTGCCATGCCTAGTATGAACGTCTTCTCTCTCTTTAGGACTTCTTAGCTTCTAGTCTTTGGATTGTCTTCGTCAAATGTCTTTCACTTTTCTTTCGGGACAATTCCATTTCTCTAATAAATTCCACTAGAGTTTGTTCCGCTTGACCTTTTATTTGTCCTTCATTAGATGCCCCCACATTGTTTGCCTTCTCTTATGAGGAATTTGACATGTTTGCAAAACAAGTTAAACTAACACAAAACACGAAATATGAAAGGTTAAAATGTAAATCTAGTCACTCAAGTGTTTGGCTCCTCACACAAGTTTGATTGGTAGGATCACTCCATTCTTCAAGTAGAAAAATTTCTAAATGTTCAAAAATTCTCTTAAAAGTCTTAAAAATTTCTCTTGAAAAATGGAAAC
>OY731403.1:55103507-55166059 GCA_963425845.1 Sphenostylis stenocarpa
TTAATATATATTTAAATAATATATTATTTTTATTATTTTATATATAAATATTATTTAAATTTTAAAAATAAAATTTTATTTTTAATATTAATTTTATTATTTTAATTATATATTTTATTTAATTTTTTATTTAAAAAAAATAGTAAATTTAAAGTTGGAATTCGGTTTACGGAAATGGAATTTCAAGTACAGGTACAGTTAAGTAAATAATTTCACGAGAGATTATGTTATTTATATATATAATATAATAATATTATTTCAGTAAAAAAGTATTGAGTTTGTATTTTTTTTTTCAAGAACAAATCCAACGATGGAGGATCTCCTTTATTGTAAAGACTATTACGATCCTATAAGTATAATGTATAAACCCCAATTCTTTTAAGGATGCGGAGTAGAAAAAGAGTAGAAAAATAATTGGTTTGATTGGGCGATGGATCGATCATAGTGTTTTTCATCACGTGTCTCAAGAACTTGATGCATATGTCCCGTGGAAGAAGACGCTAGAATATATGTATCAATCAATGACACTAAGGAATAAATCCCTTTTGATGAGAAAGTTGGTGAATATGAAACTGTGATGTGAAGTAGAATGTTAGTGGTATACAGCACCATAGAATGTTAGCTCTCTTCTTTTTTTCTTTTTTCTTTTTTTTTTTTTTTATAATTGGGAGACTCTAGTAGAAGGCAAGGCAACGGGGCGAGACGAGGGCGAGTTTTATCTCTCCATCCCCGTCCTCGACTTTTTTAATCATTCTACCTTCGATCCCCGTCGGAGTTAGAAATTAAGTCTCTATCTCCGTCTCCATTGGGTTTTGGGTTCCCGCCTCCACTGGATTTCGGGTTCCTCACTCTCGTCCCGTCTCCGATCTATATTATTTTTAAAAAGATAATTACATTTATAATAAATTAATTTTACTATCTTTTTTTTATATATAACTACATATTTATAATTTTATAATTTCTAATTATTATTAATTAAATATACATTTTAATTTAATATATTTATATTAAAATATATATGTAAAAGAAATATTTAATAATTTTTTATTTATATTATTATTATTATTATAACATCTGTATTGAAATATTTGAATACTTATAATATTATTATTATAATACTGTATTCAAACATTTGATTATATATATAAGTTAATTCATTTTTAAGTTATCATTTAAAAATATGAAATATATAGTTTATAAGGAAATATTTAATAAATTAATTATTATTCAATTAGTTTGAAGTAATAAAATTTTAAATTATCAATTCCTTTAATCCTTTAAAATACAATTATTTTATTAAGATAAAATTTGATATATGATAAATAAGAATAATAAGATAAAAAAATATGACATAATAAAACCTAATAAATATAAATTATAAATAAAATAATATTAGTTACTACGAAGATTTATGTAAAATATTTAGAAAAAGATAAAGAATAAAAAAATTAACTGTGTTCATCAAATTGATTGAAAAGATTGAAAAAAATAAATAAATTGATGGAAGAGATTAATGAAATGTGAAAAAGCTGAAAAGTAAGAGAGAGAATAATGTAATAAATTAATTGATATAAAAGATTAAAAAAGACAATAAAATTAAAAAGTGGATAGAAGAAAAATAAAAATTGGTGAAATATAAAAAAATGACATTATATGTAATTGAAAAAGAAAAGGAAATACTTTTAAAATATTAATATTTTAAAATTTTAATTTAAATATAAAGTCGAGGCGGAGACAAGGTCGGGGTGTGGATTGCATTACCTATCCCCGCCCCGACTTTTAAAGCGGGAAAACTTGAACCCGCCCCGCTTCGATCAACTCGAGTTTTCCCCGTCGAACTCGGGATAGGGACGGGTCGGTGATATATATATATATATATATATATATATATATATATATATATATATATATATATATATATATATATATAATTTTTCAATTAAAATGTAGTAATAATTTTTAATTTAGCCAATAATATTTGTTATAAATATATTATTTTATATCCTTAATGAAATTATAGTGACAATTTTTAAATTAATCATTATTATAAATAATATTTGTGATATAATTAAAATTAGTTATTAATAATATAGGATTTATATTAAAAGTAGATTCAATTAATTATATAATAAATAATATATTATTAATAAATAATAAATAAATATAAAAAATAAAAGAATATGAAAATGTGAAAATCAAAATTATAAATATATAAATAATACATTTAATGATCATTAAATTTTAAAAGTTTAAAAAATTACAAAATCCTTAACTCGCAAGTTTCCTCACTGGATAATACAGAACAGTTTGCACCCTTCTCTCTACCCCTTTTATTTGTTGACTTTACCTACTTTTGCTCTTACCTCTCCATTTGCTTTGATTTTGCCTTAGTTGTCTCTCCCTATCTTTCCTAACAAAGGCTTCCTCGTTTTCTCCATTAACCTTTCTCCTAGCTTCTCATTCAAAAAGGCATCTTTCATCTAAACAATAATATATATCACAAATACTATTCATAATATATAATGATTAAATTAAAAATGTCATTATAATTTTATTAAAATTAAATGTTATATAATAAAATTATTTTTTATAAAAATATATTTAATATAAAATTTATTACAATTTTTCATACAAGATTTCTATTTTAATGAGGTAACCTTATTTTCGTTTTTTTTCCTGAAATTACAATGATAAATTGAACTTTTTATGACTTTTTTTCATAAATAATACTATTTTTAAAAATATTTCCTAAAATAGCACATCCGGAACATTATTTACACAACTAACACTCTTTATTGTTCACGTATTAAAATAATTGATTATTTTATATTATGATCGATTATTTCATGCAATCAACTCTCGCTCAAGTGAAGAAACCCTTCGCTTGAGCGAGGAAATCTGTAACAAAGGGGTAATCTCGGGTCAATTCTCGCTCACGCGAAGAAACCCTTCGCTTGAGCAAGGAAATCTGTAACAAAGGGATAATCTCCGGTTAATTCTCGCTCAAGCGACGGGTATTTTCGCTTGAGCGAGAAGTGATTAAAATATGTGGTGACCCAAGTTGCGTTATGTGGCTAACTGCGTTGGACGTTTAGCCTGTGGTCAATTCTCGCTCAAGCGATGAGTTACTTCGCTCGAGCGAGAATTGATTGGGTAATTGCGTTGGACCGTGGTCAATTCTCTCTCAAGCGAGACATCCATCGCTTGAGCGAAAAAATTTATAATCGATTATAATTTGAACTAATTGATCATAATTTAAAAATAATCGAATATACAAAATTATGATCGATTATTTCTCTCTCGCTCAAGCGAAGAAATTTCGCTTAAGCGAGGAGACCTGTAACATATATGTGTCACTTTTAATATCATATATGTGTCACTTTTAAGAGCGGTTAATATTTTAACCGCTCTTAAAAGTGAACATATAATAGTGGTTCCACGTTAACCGCTATCTAAAATATACTTTTAATAGTGGTTAGTTCTAGAACCGCTATCTAAAATCTTGGGTCAATTCTCGCTCAAGCGACGGGTACTTTCGCCTGAGCGAGAAGTGATTGAAATATGTGGTGACCCAAGTTGCATTATGTGGTTAACTGCGTTGGACGTTTAGCTTGTGGTCAATTCTCGCTCAAGCTTCCAGATACCCATAATATGTAAAGAAACAAAGAAAAGAAACTAGAACAATCAAACCCAGATTATGCGGCTCCTGCAGAATGAGTTTCTTCAAAACTTTTCACAAAACTTTCTAAGTTATTTTAACTGATAACAACAAGTTTTAATCGATTAAAACAGTTAGCAAAAAGTTCCTTAAATAACCTTTGACTTCATCAAACCCACAAGATCTTTGTTTTATCAAATGATTCAATAAGATCTTCATCACTTTCAATTAATTGAAAAACTCCTAAGTTTCATACATTGAGACATTTCTTAACTAACACAATCTAATGATGCGAAGTAGATGCACGTGCAACATTAGGACATGTTCTTCTGCTATGACCAGGGGTATGACAATATGAACATTTTTTAATCCTACTTTGATTTTTTGTAATGTCCATCTTAGTTCTTATACGACTTGATTTTGGTCGGCCCTTTGAAGTTCTTTTCATTTTTGGATTTGCACACAAAGTAGGTCCTGTGTATGTTGGCCAATATTTTTCATTTTGCAATAACCCAAATTGTGTTCCGTATACCTTTGAAACTTGTTGTAAGGTATACACTGAATTAATATAGTTGTTGAAGTCATGGTGTGCATGCTTGCATGCAGCAAGAACATGTGAACAAGGCATGTGAAATTTTTGGAATTTCCCACAGTCACACCATAACTCATCAAGGTGAACTGCAAACTTCCCTGTTGATCGAACTTCATGCGAGTTTTGTGTTTCTTCTACTACAAATTTTGTGGTAGACCTGTCAAAAGTTATGACCTTATGCGTGTTTGCCTGTGTTTGTGCTTCCTCTAAATTTGTGACCAAAATTTCAGAGTATACATGACCAGCATTGATCATGGCATCTATCTGCCTCCCTCTTTCAATGAAAAATTTGTTGCAACGGGTGTACGTTGCGTTGACCATGGAGAAAATAGGTAGTTTTCTTGTTTTTTTCAAAACAGAGTTGATAGACTCTGCTATGTTGGTCGTCATGTGGCCCCAACCAGTGGCGGATCTTCTTGGGAGCTGAGGGGGGCCGTGGCCCCCCCAAAGTTCTGTAACTCCCATGTAATTTATGATTTTGGCCCCCCAAACTTAATTAACATTTAATATATTTACTTGTATATTTACAATTTTATCCTCTCAGCCCCTCCTCAGTTTTATAACTCTTATATAATTTATGATTTTGTCTCTCTCTAACTTAATGATCATTTAATATATTTAAGTATATATTTACAATTTTATCCTTTTACACTTTTATCATCTTTCTTCCTTTTATATTTATTAATAATATATTATTTGGTCCCCCCAAGATCAATGGTCAAGATCCGCCACTGGCCCCAACGTCGTCCATTGTCCCATGCAAGTGCCCATTTTTCTCTAGGTATCTCATCCAACCAATTAGCTGCTTTTATGTCACATTGCCTCAAGATGTTATAATAATAGTAGAATCGTGGTTCAGTCATCCCATACGCTACAACAATATTAAAAAAACATAGTTAATATAAATATTTATTAGCAACAATTAAATAATGAATAAATTGTAACAAATTTGAAGCAAAGGAATTACCCATATTTACAACATCTTTCCTCAGTGCGGTGTTTTTAAAACGTCTCATAAAATTCTGTGCAATGTGTCTAATGCAGTAGACATGCATTGAATTATTTTCTGTCCATCCGCTTCCATTTCTCATGTATGCACTTCTAATGGATTCATGTCGGTCTGATATGAGGCATAATCCTTGCTGGGGTGTGACATATCTTTGAAGGTTTTTTAAGAAAAAAAACCAGGCATCACTTGTTTCACCTTTAACCACTGCAAACGCAATGGGGAGGATGTTGTTGCGGCCATCTTGTGCTACTGCAACCAACAAGGTACCTCTATATTTTCCATACAAAAAAGTTCTGTCAACTTGAACAATGGGCTTGTAGTGAACAAATCCATCTATGCATGACCTAAACGACCAAAACACACGTTTAAAAATATTTGAATTTTGTTGAAGGACTTCACCTTGGTAAGCTGGTTGTGACTGCAGTTTGTAGATGAATCCGGGAACAAATTGTTGCATGGCTTGTAACAAACAAGGCAACTTCTTATACGAATCCTCCCAATTGCCGTAGATGATCTCCACTGCCTTTTGTTTGGCCAACCAGGCCTTCCTGTATGTTATAGTGTAACCCGTTGTTAATTGGATGTGGGCTATGATTGTGGAGATTGGTGTTGACGAATCAGCATCAATTATTTGACCAATTGTTTGGGAAATCATTTTATATCCCAACTTGTTGTGGTCTTGGCTGATTAATGGCGAAATGCATGTATGGTGTCCTTCAAGCTTCATAATCTCCCAATATTGCTCTCTTGTGCGCAATATTGCTCGACATCTCCAATTGCATTGGTTATCAACACATTCAACAACATATCTACTTTGGTTTGAAATTTTCACCTTGTATGTGCAGTGATTGACAATGTTAAAGCGGTTGATGACATCTTGAACTTGTTCTTTTTTTATGAAATGTTGTCCAAGAAATAGAGTTCCTGTCAGAGAAACAAAAGACTCTCTGTCCAACGCATGACCATACTCTGGGTCTTGTTGTTGAATGTGATTTTCAAAGTTAAGAAAATGTTGTGGTGGGTTGTATGGTTCCATGAAGTTTGGTGCATGTGTAGGGATATGTGGTTGTTCGTCCTCCGAATCATCTTGGTGTTGGTCGAGAATTTCATCTTCGTCTTCATCCTCACTAAAAGGATCAACGACTTCAATTGGGAGGCCAACAATTTTGTTCTCTTGTGTGGGTAGTTCTTCATTGATGTTGGTGGAAGGCCCACTTAGAAGTTGGGTAAAAAGGATGTAGTCATTATGTGTGGGTATTTCGGGTCGGTGTTTGGGAAAGCTTGGTAGGGTAAGGGTGAAATTTCTGGTGAGTGTGTGTTGGGGTATGAAGAAGAAGAAGTTTTAAATGAAACAAAAATTTCAATACCACATAGACTTGAGTTTGAATCATGAACATCGAACATGGCCTCCACGTCGTCATCATCTTTCAACTCAACAACAATGAAGTTGTTGATCCCAACTCCGAGTCTAGTTGGGCAGCGAAAATGGATGGTTGCTACATTTTCGTGGGGTTCTTTCTCCAATTTCTTGTGGATCAACTTCTTCAACCTTTGTAGAGAAATTCCTCTCTTTAAAGGAACAAGTTTTGCAGTCCCAGTATTGAAGGTAACTCCCTCCATGGGACATGGGTTCATGAAACCATCATAGTGGACAATAGTAGACACTACACCCATTTTAGGAGTGTGGAACACAAAGAAGACTAAAGGTAAGAAGAAGAAATAATGCAAATAGCTTCAGAGATTTAGGAGTGTGCAATGTGAGAACTTCAAAGAATGAAAGTGGTCTATTTATAATGAAGTCCATTGGTTTGAATCCAATGCTCCCTCACATGGTTTCTGACGCACACAAAACCCAAGCAAAGTGGGTGGGTCAACATCTATTTAAATATGTTTGGATTCTTCTGCTTTTGTCTAACCCAATGCAGGGAATCCAAGATTGGAATCCTAACTTAGGTGGGTAACTCAGCATTGGATTCTTTACTTGTGTGCATCAGAAAGACATGGGAATCCTGACTTGGGTGGGTGACTCAGCATTGTAAATAGTTGCAGGTTTCCTCGCTCAAGCGATGAGTTTCTCGCTTGAGCGAGAATTGACCACAGGCTAAACGTCCAACGCAGTTAGCCACATAATGCAACTTGGGTCACCACATATTTCAATCACTTCTCGCTCAAGCGAAAGTACCCGTCGCTTGAGCGAGAATTGACCCGAGATTTTAGATAGCGGTTCTAGAACTAACCGCTATTAAAAGTATATTTTAGATAGCAGTTAACGTGGAACCGCTATTATATGTTCACTTTTAAGAGCGGTTAAAATATTAACCGCTCTTAAAAGTGACACATATATGATAGCGGTTCCACTTTAACCGCTCTTAAAAGTGAACATATAATAGTGGTTCCACGTTAACCGCTATCTAAAAGTATATTTTAGATAGCGGTTAACGTGGAACCGCTATTACATGTGTTTTCTGTTGTAGTGGGTTTCTTCGCTTGAGCAAGAGAGAAATAATCGATCATAATTTTGTATATTCGATTATTTTAAAATTATGATCGATTAGTTCAAATTATAATCGATTATAAATTTCTTCGCTCAAGCAATGGATGTCTCGCTTGAGCGAGAATTGACCACAGGCTAAACGTCCAACACAGTTAGCCACATGACGCAACTTGGGTCACCACATATTTTAATCACTTCTCGCTCAAGCGAAAATACCCATTGCTTGAGCGAGAATTGACCAGAGATTACCCCTTTGTTACAGATTTCCTCGCTCAAGCGAAGGGTTTCTTCGCTTGAGCGAGAATTGACCCGAGATACCCCTTTGTTACAGCATTTCCTTCGCTAAGTCATGTGTAAATAATATTCCGGATGTGCTATTTTGGGAAATATTTTTAAAAATAGTATTATTTATGAAAAAAAGTCACTTTTTATTACTAATTTATCATTATAATTTTGTTAATAATTACTTGTCAATAATATAAATATTTTTTAATTGCATTAGTTTAAATTTGTATTTAATAAAAGTATTATCTATTATTAATATTTAAATTTAAATACATTTAAATAAATAAGCCAAAAAATGCGAACTCTTTGACTCTGATATAAAATTAGGTACCAATTATCTCATATCATGGTTTTGGATTAATTTAGATTTATTTTTAATAAATTATATTATGTAATTGTGATGCTTAAGTTTAAAATTGTACTTCAATAAATAATAAAAATATCTTTTACTTTGATTTAATTTTTAATTAAAATAACCAATTTAATGTTAAAATTAGAACAAATTATTTAAATAAATAATATAAAAATCACAATATTTTAGATTAAATTGTTAACTACATTATTGAAGATAAAATTAATTATGAATTATATCACATTATTATTGGGTTAACTTATTTTTATCTTCAACAATTAATAATGTAAATAAATAAACAATATTTTGAATGGGTTAGAGATTGTTGAATTTTATATTTAATAAAAGTTTATTTGTTTAACAGGTTCAATAATTTATATATTTAATAAAAACATAATGTCAAATTAACTATATTATTTTTAATTATTGTTTAAAATATGGTATTTTTTTCTTTGTTTTTTTTTTAAACTTTTGTATTGTTTATCTAAGAACGATTAAGTGCAAAAGTAGATGGTTATAATTATTTTAATATTTAAATTTACAAATTTATTTGAATACATAAGATAAAAATAATAGTATTTTCATTCAGTTAAATCATATTATCAAAGATTAAGTTAATTATTCAATATTTGGTGCGTTAATTAATTTGTATGTTTAAAAATTTATTTATATAGATATAATGAAATTAACGATATTATAACTTCATTAAATATACTTAAATTTTATAAATAATAAAAGTATAAATTAGAAATATAATTTGTCCAACTCGATCTTATAAAATTGTTTTAACAAAGTGAAAATTATATATATATATATATATATATATATATATATATATATAATAGATTTTATCAGTATATTATTTAATAGGGTCAAATTGTTATATTTTTAATAATAATAATAATAATAATAATAATAATAATAATAATAATTTCTTTATCAATTTTTTATTTTATTGTTGAATTATATCACTCAATACAAATTGTTTAGGAACAAATATTTTGTTTCTTGTTTTCATCAAAGACGTTCATTAGTTCTCCAAATGATCAAGTTTAAAAAATACAACTATAAATAGATAAATGAGTTTTATTTAAATCTCGTCTTTAAAAAATTAAAGATAACTAATAATATTTTTATTTATAAAATAATATAAAATGGTAATAAATTATCATATTCTTCCTTGCTTTTTTCATCCTCTATTAAATTAATATTTTCAAGATCAATATCTTGTTCATTATTACTAACTTCATGTATACCATTAAATTTTTATTTGTTTTGAATTGTGGTAAGTATTTTTACTAATATAACTCTTCATTATATGATATAATAGATGTTGAGGAGATTGAGCCAATATTATCATTATCTTAATAGACTGTTGAGCTTTATTATCCATATATTATTAAATTGTTTTTAAACAAGTAACCAATTTGGATGGATGGTTTAAGATGATTAAATAATACACATTATTCATTAATTCTTTATAATTACTATTAATAAAATTAAATTCATATTATCTTTCTTGAAATATATGTTGTTAGAAATACAGGCTTAGATAAAAAGGAGTGAATTGATTTGTTAAAAGATTTTTGCAACTTTTAAATTCATATTATCAATTTCAAAGTTTTAGTGATATTTATCTTATTTTGAATCAAAGAACAACAATCTTAAATATAAAAATATAATGAAAAGAAGGACAAGAACAACATAATTTATACTAGTTTATCCAATCCATAGGGCTACATCCAGTTCTCAACCAAATCTAGTTAAGTTCCACTAATCAAATTTTCAATTGATTACAAACACCAACAGTAGAATCACAATCTACTCCAAGAACTACAAACTAGTTCTTGAACCTACACCAACAACCACACTTCCAGTTTCCTTAACCAGTGTCCATACTTCTAGACACCAAAAATACAAAAGATAGAATGAGGAATTAAGATGCTTGAAGAAACAACAACAACCAAATGAATATGCTAAAGCAACAATCCAATCACAAGTTGAGTTCCTTCAAGAAGATAAAAAAGCATTAAGAATAGTTTTCAAAGATTTCTAAAGTAAAAAACACATTTGTTTCTTGGAACAATTCTCAAAAGATTGCTTGATTGATTTCTCAAAGTATATTTTAAAATGAAAGTGAGAATCTATTCGTATCGAAAAATTCTGGAGTATACTAAAACATTTAATCGGTTAATTTGTCATGTAATCGATTAAAATAACTAGAGTTATCTTTCAGCGAATCAGGATTAAGTTAATTAAACTAATGAAAAAGTTATTTAATGAATTAAAATTGCTTTGTCAAATTTTTCAAAGACGTTTTAACTAGTAAAAACGTGATTTAATCGATTAAAAGGACTCCAAAATTTTTTCTGAGAGGTTTAACTGATAACACCTGGTCATGTATCAATTAAAACTACAAACCATGGTTTTCCAAAACTTGGCCAATAACATTTTAACATATTAAAATCTTCTGATATCAATTAAAATTGTGAACCAAAAAGTTCTTTGACTTGTTTAAGTAAAATTAACAGATTAATTCGAAAATATATCGGTTAAAAAACTTACTGAAGAACATATTAACAGATTAAAACAATTTTTAACAGTTTAAAAATTCTTGAGGTACTTTTTCTTTAATTTTGGAAAGAAGAAACTCATACTTGAGGAAAGGATAGATGTTTATACCTACAATACTTAATGCAAACACATTTTGGACTACAACAACATATCATCTTCCTTTTGACTTCATCAAATCTTTCAAGTCTTTCAAGATCTTTTTCATTATCTTCGTCAATCTCCCCTATTTGATAAAGACAAATAATCTTGAATCTGCAAAAAAAAAAATTATGTGTCTGATAAAATTAGTATACATGTGCAATTCCTTGCAATCCTTTCTCCCCTTTTTGACTTCATCAAAATAGGAAAAAGGCTTGAATAAAGATCAAAGATATTCCACAAATGCATTTAAAATCGAAGTTCGAGCTATAAGAACCAGTTATCGAGTACAAGCTAGCGAGAGATGAATAAAAATAACATAAGAGGAAAAAATGTCCAAGACACAAAAAACAAAGGATAATATGAAACAACGGATTTTTAATCCTCCCATGAACCTAGGTTCAACTACAAGTCATCCAACCTGTTGTAGATATCTCCTAACTGATTATTGACATGGTAGAGTTTATTATTGGACTCTTGGTAGTGTTAGTATGTCATTTGCATATGCTTCCTTTGGTTTTCCTGCAATAAAGCCATATGAGACAACATCTTCCTCTCAAATTGAGATAATGGTGTCCCACAATATGGTTGTTCATAATAGGGTATCAACTCCATGTTCTGGAAGGCTCCAACCATATTATTTGCTTCAGTTGTCCCTGGTTCTACTACAATTGTAGCATGAGATGAGCCTATACCAACATTTTCTTGTGGTGCATTCTCCTTTTCACCATCATCATCATCAATCCATGCTTCAACCTTAGAAATCTAGTTTCCATCAACCTTGATGAAACTCATCTTATGCAGTATGGAGTCATCAATTTCACTTGTAGTCCTAGGCATTTCTTCATATTCACCTATAAAATCTACTCCAAACAATCTAAAGAATTTGGCAATTAAAATAGCATATGGTAGACGAAAATCACATAACCTTTTTGCCTTGATCATGTGATACCGTATATTAAGGTTAAATCTCCTTCATTTAGAAAAGCGTGATTGCTCCCCCAAGGTATTAATTGTCAGACAATGATGAAGCCAAGAAGTCTTGGTCCCAACCTCATTTTTTTTGCAATGAAAGTTCTTACGGAATCACTTCTTTCTTTGAGACAGGATCAAAAAAATTGAATCTTGTTGAAGTCTTCAATTTTTTATACATTTCCTTTGGACACTTTCACACCTTCATCTTTCAGACTAGCAACTTGTTTCCATATGGTTGGTGTAACCATAATGTTTACCCCTTTGACATGAGAGCAAATAGTGGAGCCATCTACTCATAGATTTGTATAGAAGATCCTTACCAAGTTCGGTTGAATCATCCCATGAAGCTCCAAGAAGGTCTTCAATTTGTGGTGCTACAACTATTGACGCAGGTTGGAGAAGTCCTCTCTATGCAACCAGTTACACTGCAAATACTTTGGCATGACTAGTTGTTTATTGCTGAAATCAACAATAAACTAAATCATTTTATTTAGGTCACCATTGAACCATGTTTCCAGGTGACCACTGGATTCCCTTTAGCAACTTGGGAGGATGATTCTCCCTTGCTCTTATTTCTGCCAGATTTTGATCTTTTGAACATGTTTTGAGAGTGTTGTAACAAAGACTTAAAAGGGCAGTAGAGAAGAAAGATTGGAGTTTCGCAAGACGAGTGAGTGGTAAAATTCGAGTTCAATCTTCTTTTCTTATTAATTGATAATTAGAGTGTTGGTTGAGCACTAAATGAATCTGCATAGAGCATGTGAACCAGTCAAAATCACATTTCAAGACTTCTGAAATTGCTTTTGCTTTTGAATTTGCAGTAGTTCTCTTGACTAACAACAATAATATTGTTATTGTGCAGTGGGTAGCAACTACCTTTATCTATTAGCTAAATGTTCTTGAAGATGAGGGTTGACTAGGTCAAAGTCATTTGTCTTATTCACAACCCAATCAAAATTCCCTACTTCAGATTTTTCTCTTGAATTGATGTTAACCCAGAAACAAATGTATTTAATACCTGCAATTGATTCTTTGAATATTTCCAAGAACAATCTAATCGATTATTTTACCAAATAATCAATTAAAAATGTACTGGATATGGATTAATAATATATGCAAAATATTAATATGTTAAAACGAAAGATAATTGATTAAATTTTGTGAACAGTATGTAACTCAAGTGAAATTAACTTATACAATTCGCTTCTTAATCGAATAATTCAGAGAGACTGTAATTCAAAACATAATCCAAATAACTTTTAATCGACTAATTCGACAAATAATCAATTAAAACAGCAAGAACCATTCTTTAAGAACTAGTTTTAAGTGATTTTAACCGATTATTTTGAGTAACTAATCAATTAAAAACCAATAATTTTCAAAAAAAGTATATATTCCAGGATTTTAATTGATTAAAAGACATATATATCAATTAATTCTATCAGTCATTATGAGTACATGCAATTTTTTATAAATCTAAAATGCCTAATTCAGTCATAATCATGTAAAAACAATCACAAGCTAAGGGTTTTGTGAAAACGTTAGCTAATAGCTTATTAGTTTTAATGAAAAATATTCCACAATAATCTTTAGAAACATGATCTCTTATGAAGTGATGTCTTATTTCAATGTGCTTAGTTCTTGAATGTTGGATTGGATTTTTAGTTAAGTTTATTGCACTGGTGTTATCACAGAGAAAATGAATTTTATGAAAAGTCAAACCATAATCATGTAATTGTTGTTTCAACCGTAGCGATTGAGCACAACAACTTCCAATAACAATGTATTATGTTTCACCAATTGACAAAACCACACAAGCTTGCTTCTTGCTATGGCATGAGATCAAGCTACTTCTTAGTAAGTAACATGTTCTACTAGTGCTCTTCTCGTCCAAGTTGCATCCTGCAAAATTTGAATCAGAATATCCAACTAAATTTAATTGAACTCACCAAGATACCACAAGCTAACATTCATAGTTCCTTTTAGGTATTTCAATATTCTTTTAGTAATTGTGAAATGAGACTCCTTTAGTGCTAATTGAAATCTGATCCACATGCAAACACTAAACATTATATCAGGCTTGTTAGCCGTAAGGTACAACAGTGAACCAATGAGCCCTCTATACTTGGTTTGATCTACATATTTTCCTTTCTTATCAGCATCTAAATAGAAACTTGTGGACATGAGAGAGGATGCTTCTTTGCAATTTTCCATTTCAAACTTCTGATCAATTCTGCACAGTATTTTGATTGATGCAGAAAGTTTCTCCTTTCAATTATTTTAACTTGCAATCTTAGGAAGTAATTGAGTTCTTCCATAATTGACATCTCAAAAATCCCTGCATTTCTTTCACAAAATTCTTACACAAAGTATCATTAGTAGCCTCAAAGATGATGTCATCAACAAAAACTTGTACCAGAATTATATCATTTTTTTTAATTCATAAAGAATAGAGTTTTGTCAACTTCACCTCTTTGATAGTTTTTTAAAATGAGAAAATTGTTTAATAGTGACATATTCTAATTATTTGATTATAAAATAATAATAATCAAAGTAATTAATAATTATGAAAACTTAGCATTATTATAATAATTATAATAATAAAAATTATTATTATTATTATAAATTATTAAAAGTGATAATTTGTAAAATAATTATGATAAATTTTTTTATATTAAACTAATAATGATTATTATTATAAATTGTTAATTATTAGTTACCATTATTACCTTATCATAAATTTCTTATTAGCCGTACGTGATAACTAATTTATCACCATTATTTTATTTAGATATTTATAATAACGTATTATTGTTTTTATTATATATAATTAGTAGTGATAATTATTTTTATTATAATAAATATTAGTTTTAGTGATATTTAAAATTATTGTCACAAATTTATCAGGGACTATTGTTGTAAGATATTATTAGTAATAAATTTAAAACTTTTACTTACAAATTTACATATTACTAAATATAATTTTTTTAATAGTAATAGTCTTAAAACTTGTGGCATCAAATCAAATGAGTGGTAGGGTTTGTCCATCTTAATATAGACGAAGTTGATAATTATTAAGGGTACAATGAGTCATCCTTGTATTCATTCTTTGTATGGTAAATAATAAAGAATTTGTTTCAACTCATCATCACTACAAAGATGAAAGTTGTTAAGTTTGGTTCACTATGATGTTTGTGGTCCCTTGGATGTGAAATCTTTAGGTGGTAACAAGTGATTTCTAACTTTTATTAATGAGGTTTGAGTGTATGTTTTAAAGATAAAGGATTAGTTATTGTAAATTTTAAAACATTTCATGCCATGGTAAAACATTCAACAAGAAGGAAATTAAGGAGTTTTTTTTTTTAGATAATGGATGAGTATATTTAGGGACTTCAATGCGCACTATAAGAAATGTGGTGTTATGATAAGACAATATTATGTACATCTCAACACAATGGTGTAAAAAAAAAGGTTGAACTAAATCATTACGGAGAGGGTAAGAAGCATGCTCAATATGTTGAAATTGCGTAAGACATTGTGGGGAGAAATTTTTTACAATGCCTATTACTTGTTAAATAGATCACTATCATTTTCTTTGAACTTTGAGATTCCAAATAAAGGTGTGGTTTGGAAAAGACCCTTCACATTCACATTTAAAAGTATTTGGGTGTGTTGACATTTGCATGTGTATCCAAAGAACAAAGGCAAAAGCTTGACTCGAGAATCAAACCATGTATCTTCATTCATTGTGGAGATGAAGCATTTTGATATGGGTTATGGGACCCAAAGGAGAGGAAGGTGTCTAGAATTAGAAATTTGATTTTCTAAGAGTACTATACATATGAAGACCGAGAGAAGCCTACGGTAACTAATTGTCTACTTATTAAAGATATTGTTCCAAATTTGGCACCTATTATTATAGAGAATGCAAAAGTGTAGAGATTCTTGAAATAAAGGAGTTTCAACAACTTGACAAACAAAGACTAGAAAATGACGTGTCATTAAAAGTAAATGAGCCTTGGTTACAAACACCAAATAAAGGTAAGATTTTGTTAAAAAAGTAACTAGAATCACAATATATTCTTCTCACTAAATAGGGGAGCCATAAGAATTTAAAGAAGTTTTATCTTATCTAGGCAAAGACAAATGATTATGGGTTATGCAAGATGAGATGAATTTTTTATAGAAGAATCATACATATGACTTAATTGATATCCCCACAAGAAATAAGGTGTTAAGGTGTTCAAGATCAAGAAAGATAATAGTGGAAAGGTCATGAAACACAAGACAAGATTGGTCATTAAAGGATTCCTCCAAAATAAATGAATTGATTTTGATGAATTCCTCTTGTCTATGATGAAGATAGCATCAATATGTGTCATTCTTGAATTAATTGGTAGTCTAGACTTAGAGCTTGAACAAAAAACTACATTTCTTAATGGTGACTTGCATGAAGAAATATACATAAAACAACTAAAGGTTTTGAGGTTTCAAGAAAAGAGAGCCTTATTTGTAATTAAAGAAGAGTTTGTACGATATTAAGCAAGTACCCCTATAATGGTTTAATAAATTTCACTCTTATGAGAGCATTTACGGATCAATGCATCTATTTCCAAAAGTTTCCAAGAGGAGACTTTGTTTCACTTCCATTGTATGCGAGATAACATGTTAAAAATTGGAAAATGTATCAAAAATAAATAATTTGAAGGGAAACTTTGTAGGTTGATATAAAAGACATAAGACTAACTTAGCATATTCTTGACATACATATTTATGGGGATAGGAAAGTACAAAATTTGTGGTTATATTGGGAGAGGTATGTTAAGCGAGTGATTTAAAGGTTCAACAAGGAGAATGTCAACCTAGTGTAAGACAATCATTGACTAGTCCTTTCAAGTTGGGCAAGAAGTCATGTCTAAGGATGACAATTAAATCCGTACTCGTGGGAACCAACCCGTCTCATCCCGAGTTTGACGGGAAAAACCCGAGTTGACAAGGGGAAGGTTCGGGTTTCCCCACTTTAAAAAGTCGGGGGCGGGGGCGGGGATGGGTAATGCAATCCCCACCCCGACCCCGACCACGACCCCGCCCCAACTTTAAATTTAAATTTAAATTTTAAAATATTAATATTTTAAATGTATTTTATTTTCTTTTTCTATTACATATAAAGTTATTTTTTTAATATTTCACCAATTTTTATTTTTCTTCTACCCACTTTTAATTTTTTTGTCTTTTTTAATCTTTTATATCAATTAATTTATTACATTATTTTCTCTCTTACCTTTCTATTTTTTACGTTTTCTTAATTTCTCCATCAATTTATTTATTTTTTTAATCTTTTCAATCAATTTGATGAACACAAAGTAAATTTTTTTCTTTATCTTTTTCTAAATATTTTTACATAAATCCTAGTAGTAACTAATATTATTTTATTTATAATTTATATTTATTAGGTTTTATTATGTCATATTTTTTTATCTTATTATTCTTATTTATCATATATCAAATTTTATCTTAATAAAATAATTGTATTTTAAAGGATTAAAAGAAATTGATAATTTAAACTTTTATTACTTCGAATTAATTAAATAAAAATTAACTTATTAAATATTTTCTTATAAATTATATATTTCATATTTTTAAATGACAACTTAAAAATGAATTAACTTATATATATAATTAAATGTTTGAATACAGTATTATAATAATAATGTTATAAGTATTCAAATATTTGAATAGTATAATAATAATAATAATAATAATAATGTTATAAATATTCTCTCTATATATAAATAAAAAATAATTAAAAATATTTTTTTACATACATATTTTAATATAAATATAATAAATTAAAATGTATATTTAATTAATAATAATTATAAATTATAAATATTTATTTATATATAAACAATACATAATAAAATTAATTTATTATAAATGTAATTATCTTTTTAAAAATAATATAGATCGAGGACGAGGCGGGGGTGGAGAACCTAAAACCCAGTGGAGACAGGGATAGGGATGGAGACTTAATTTTTAACCCCGGCAAAGATCGGGAGTAGGGATGGGGATGGTTAAAAAAGTCGGGGCGGGAATTGGGAAGCAAAACCCGCCCCCACCCCGCCCGTTGCCATGCCTAGTCATGTCCTTATTCTAAAGAGGAAAAAGATTAAAGTTAATACATCCTTATTCCTCAATAGTTGGAAGCTTGATATAAGCAATGATGTGGACGAGGTTGTATATAGCTCATGTTGTTGGAGTCATAAGCATATATCTATCAAATTTTGAAAACGGTCATTAGGATGCAATTAAATGAATTCATAGGTATCTCAAGGGGACATGTAAGACGTGTTTGTGTTATGGGGGAATTGATCCAATCTTGTAAGGTTATACAAATACTGACATGACTAAATATCTGTATAACTATTATTTAGAAAATTAATTGAGTAGAGTTACAAGCAAGGAAATACATAAAAGTTTGATTTTATATTGGTTCACTTAATCTGAGTTACATTCCATTCTTCTTTAGCAAATTATTAACATATTTCATTATGATTAATTAGATTACAATCAAAATTATTCATTGACACTTCTAATTTTAGAATACACAGTGTCACTCCTAACAACTTTTTAACGCCCCTGAATAAAACACAAAGATTGTTTATCGTTAAGTTACTTCTAGTTTTTCAAGTACACTAAGACATTACAAACAAAAGTTGATAAAATTACAAGAGTTTTATTCTCATAGAGAGGATATGAGAAAATTTATTGTATACAAGAAAAATAGTTTCTATAACATTCCATTTTTTAAAAACAAAAAATGTGATTTAATTATTTATTTGGTTTAATTATATTATTAATTAGGCTAACATAATAAATACAAGTATTTTTATAAAAGATAAAATAAGTTTATTTGTTAGACAAAGATAAAGATAAAAGATAAAAATAGAAAAATAATTATTGAAATATAATGTTAGAAAGATAAAATTAAAAAGATAAAACTAAAAAAGAAAAAAGATAAAAGTAAATTGGAGTTTATCTTTGAAAGTCAAACTCCACTCATTAGTGTATAAATATATGTTAGGCTTTCTCTCTTTCATTCTACATCATTTAGTTTTTTAACATTTGGGAGAAACTTTGGGAGAGACGGGACAGGATGTGAAGAGTTTTGAGAGCATCTTTTAGATTAAGCAAGTTATATATTAGAGTATTACATATTATCATTCAAGGTAAGAGTAGGAGTGAGAAATGTCTCACTAGGTTTTGTTAATGTATATTAAGATTTTAAACTTAATTCTAACAAAATGTAATTTAGTTATTGATTTTTATTGCTTATAGGATCTTAGATCCTATTTATGCAAATTGATTGGGGGTTTTAGAGAGCCCCTTAACCCTCACTAACAAAGTGAGAATATAATAAGTTAAATTTAAATCTCATAGATCATTGTATTATTTGTAGGATTTTGTGATCTATTTAACGTTTAAAGATTATCAACAAATTTAGGGATGGTTTGCTTCAAAATTTAGAAATATGTTCTTCATAAAAGTTGTAGTCCTAGATGTTAAATAACTAATGGAGTTGATTTAACGTAAACATATTGTACATAACTTAGATATGATTTTTTTTAGTAATTAAAGGTCATGTCTGTCTAAATTAGAATACAAGTTTGTGTTTTTCCTTATTTTAGGCTTAGTAAACGATGAAACTATATTTTGAGATCAACATATAAGTTGAAGATAATTTTATTAGCTTTAAAATAAGATAAAAATAAATAGCATATGATTAGTATAACTATAAATATATTGATATACTAAACAGAGATCATAAAAGTAAAAGATAAAGTGAGTGAGATATTACCCAAGAGTTAAAAGATATAACATTGACTTTCCATAATGAGATATTATGTTATGAGAATTTGTGTTTTGCTTTGAATAACTTGTGGGTTATAATAAGTTGAATTATTGTGATGTGTTTAAGAGTTACTTATGTGCTTTGAGAAGTCTAAGCAACAACTTAGCAGTGTGAAAATATAAGTTATGTTTGGTCATTTGAGATTGGATATGCATAGGTGTGTAATGCATGTATGTGTACGTATATTCATTCATACTTTCTTAGGGGTGAATGTGATCTATGAAGGAGGGTCTCTATGGTCTTCTACCTTGGCCTTGGGGATTTTAGAGTAGGGGACCTCTCGTCTGAATAAGATGAGAGTTAACCACCACCGACTATACTATTTCGACTAGCTCCCGTTAGACTTGTTCTTATTGAGAGTAGATTAATAGGGTCATTGCAATCTGATTCATATACTCTTAGACTACTTCAAAAGCGTGTGCATTGTCTAGTACCACATACATACAAAGATAAGAGCATTCATACATTGAGTTAATTAAGTGATTGAGTATGTGTTGCTAAGGTGATGTTTATGCATGTCTAATTCTATCAATCGAGTTAATTGAGTGAGTTTATGATTGAATATATGTTGATAAAGTGATATTTGTGTGTGTTTAGTTATACCTGATTTCTTATAGTATCTATAATATATGTGAGATATATTTCTCACTCTTCTATTTTTGTTTGTGATATTTGTTTGGGTTGAATGCTTTTATAGGTGAACCAATTTTGGATAAAGAAAAAGAGATGCTTCTTTTATCTTTATTTTTTGGGATGTTCTGTTTAGGTGTAACATCAGGGAAGAGATACCATACATTTATTCTCTCTTTTTTTTAGAATTGTTTTGAAGTTTTGTAAACACAACTCTAAGGCCTAAAAGATCTTATTTTGGGCCGATAAGGAGAAGAATTATGGTGTTGAATTTTGAAATCTTGACATAGTTCTTCCATCATCTTATTATTCAAATTGGACCCGTTATCGGTAATGAGACGATGCGGGATACCATATCGACATATGATATTCTTTTGAACAAAGGTGACCACTACCTTTTTAGTCACATGTGCGTAGGATGCAGCTTCTACCCATTTAGTGAAGTAGTCAATAGCCACCAGAATAAATCGATGACCATTGGATGCCTTAGGTTCAATGGGACCAATAACATCCATGCCCCACATGGCAAATGGCCATGGGATAGCCATAACATTGAGAGGTACCGGTGGAACATGCACGTTGTCCGTATGTACTTGACACTTGTGACATTTTCTAGCATACGATGACGAGTCTTTTTCCATTGTGGACCAAAAATATCCCGCCCGAGGATTTTCCTAGCCATGATATGCCCTGGAGCGTGCGTCCCAAAGGCTCCTTCATGTATTTCCCTAATCAGTTTCTGGGATTCTTTGAGATTGACGCATCTTAGCAAAGTGGAGTCAAAGTTCTTTTTATAAAGGGTTTCTCCTATCAACATAAACCCTACGGCTCTCTTCCGAATAATCCTTTTATCATTGTCACTAATTCCCTCGGGGTATTCACCCTTTGTCAAGTATCGCCTTATGTCATGATACCAAGGGGTTTCATCTTTTTCACTGTCTGTCATCATACAAAAGGCTTGTTTATTGTACCTTTTGACTTGGATGATGGGCATCTCATGTTCTTGTTCTAATGTGAACATGGATGATAATGTTGCCAGTGCATCTGCAATTTGGTTGTCTTCCAGAGGGACATACTCGAAGCCGATGTTTTCCATTTTTGAAGTCATGTTACGAATGTATTCCAGATAAGGGATTAACTTGGAATTTCTAGTTTCCCATTCACCCTTGAGTTGGTAAATAACAAGGGAAGAGTCACCGAATACTTTGAGTCTAGTTACCCCATGATCCAAAGCTGCTTGAATACCTAGAGCACAAGCTTCGTATTCTGCCATATTGTTTGTGCAATCAAAGTTTAATCTGGCTGTTACTGGGATATACTTCTTTTCGGGAGATATTAAAATAGCTCTGATCCCGTGTCCTAGTAAATTTGAAGCTCCATCGAAGAACATGATCCACTCATTATTCTCTAGTTCTTCATGTTGGATGTGCATTATGTGCTCATCTGGAAAATCATCTTGTAGGGATTGATATTCGTCTATTGGTCCATGTGCCAGGTAGTCTCGCTAAAGGACTTCCTTTGATAGCTTTTTGAGTGACATGAACGATATCAAATTCCGATAAGAGTACCTGCCATCCGGCTATCCTTCCGGTCAAAACGGGTTTTTCAAACGAGATATTTGATTGGGTCCATTTTGGAAATCAACCAAGTTGTATGTCCGGCCATATATTGTCGAAGACGTTGAGTTGCCCACACCAATGCACAACATGTTTTTTCGAGTGGTGTATAACGGGTCTCATAGTTTAGAAATTTTTTACTGAGGTAATATATGGCTTGTTCTTTTTTACCCGTATCATCTTGTTGACCGAGCACACATCCCATGGATTCGTCGAGTGCTGAAAGGTAAAGAATCAGGGGCTTTCCTTCCACAGGTGGTACCGGTACTGGGGATTGGTTAGGCACATTTTGATTTTTTCGAAAGCTTGTTAACATTCGTCATTCCAAACTTTCGGTTGGTTTTTACGCAATAACTTGAAGATAGGCGTGCACTTGTCCGTTAATTGCGCGATGAACCGTGCGATGTAGTTTATTCGGCCCAAGAACCCTCTCGATTTCTTTTTCTGTCCTTGGTGGGGGCATTTCTATGATTGCCTTTGTTTTATCAGGGTCCACCTCAATTCCTCTTTTACTAACAATAAACCCAAGGAGTTTTCCTGATCGTACTCCGAATGTGCATTTAGCCGGGTTGAGCTTAATCTGGTATTTTCGAAGTCGATTGAATAACTTCTTTAAGTATTGGAGGTGATCTATTTCGTTTTTGGACTTGGTGATCATATCATCCACATATACTTCGATTTCTTTGTGAATCATATCATGAAATAGCGTGACCATAACCCTTTGGTAAGTAGCCCCTGCGTTCTTGAGTCCAAAAGGCATCACTCTATAGCAGAATGTACCCCACGGCGTAATGAAGGAAGTTTTTTCTCTATCTTCGACAGCCAATTTAATCTGGTTATACCCTGCATATCCATCCATGAAAGAATAGAGAGTATTTGTAGCGTTATGATCTACCAGCATATCAATATGTGGTAAGGGAAAATCATCTTTTGGACTTGCACGGTTTAAATCCCTGTAATCTACGCATACTCTGATTTTTCCATTTTTCTTTATGACTGGCACAATGTTGGCCAACCATTCAGGGTATTTTGATACAATTAGAAAATTGGCGTCCAACTGTTTTTCTACTTCTTCCTTAATTTTCAAGGACCATTCTGGTTTTACTCTTCTGAGTTTTTGCTTAACGGGCCGAAATCCCTCTTTTAGTGGTAACCGATGCTCTACTATGCTCTTGTCAATCCCAGGCATATCATGGTAGGACCAAGCAAACACATCCATATATTCTCTTAGTAATTGTATTAACCTTTCCCTGACATCATTATTAATTTGGGTACCGATGTTTACTTCTTTCTTATCATCTTCTGATCCCAAATTGATAGCCTCAGTTTTCTCCTGATGGGGCTGTATTGATTGAGCTTCTTTTTCTAACAGTCTTTGCATGTCCGGGGAAATGGTCCCCTCCTCACTTGTCTGACTCAATCCATTCGTCTTCGACTTTCGGATCTTCCAAGGAGTTTTCAATCACAGACATGACTTGTATGGGTTATGCTTTGTTTTAGATTCCTTTATTAGATGTATGAGAGAGAAAAGAATGAAAGAGAATATGGATATTAAAAAAAATGCCTCATTGTATTGATAGAATAAAATATTTACAAAGCCCAATTTAACCAAAAATCTCGTGATCATGGGCAAGGATCACGAGAAATACATCGGAAGCTTTTATTATTTCTTTATGTTTATTGCAAAAAATGGTAAAAATGATGAGCCCTAATCTGCTGGTCTCCCTTATCCCGTCTTTTACTCGGGCTTTGATAAGGGCTGGTCGTCCACCTTTGGAGTAGATGCGTCAAAGGTAATCCATCCCGCATCTATTAAATCTTGGACCTTATGCTTTAAAGCCATGCGGTTATCTACGGAATGTCCTGGAGCGTCCGAATGATAATTACATTTTTCGTTTGGCTTATACCATTACTGGATAGGGTGGCTCCATCTTCTTGGGAGGGACGCGTACGAGGAGTTTAGCATCTAGTAATTTTAACGGCAGGCTTGCATAGGAAGTGGGTATTGGGGTGAACTTCCTTTCGACCTACGCGACTTGGTTTGCTTGAGAGGAAGAAGAAGGATTGGCCAAGTTGATTGCATTTACGGTTCCCTCCTTCTTTTTCCGAAGCTCTTTTTAATGAATTGAGTAGAAGAGTTGGAGGAGTTCTCACTGTGCAATTCTTCCGTTCTTCGAGCCTTGTTCTACTCTTTCTCCTATAATGACTACATCCGCAAAGAGTGTTGATGTGTTCCCTATCATTTTGTCATAATAGGGACCCGTCGGAGAATTGATGAACATGGATGTAGTCTCTTTGTTGGATAGAGGAGGTTCCACTTGTGCTTGCCAATTCCCTCCATCTTTGGGCATATGCTTTGAAGGATTCATCGTCTTTCTTGCTTAATAGTTGTAGATCTGCTCTTTCGGGGTCGGATCAATATTGTATTTGTAGTGACGAAGGAAAGCATCGCGAGATGTCTCCAGGTTTGGATTTGGTTCCCTTCCAGTTGCATATACCGGTTTAGAGCTGATTCGGCCAAGCTCTCTTGAAAGCGAGTGGATCAAGAGTTTTTCATTATCGGCATATGCGGCCATCTTACGGCGGTACATTGTAAGATGGCTTTTGGGGCAGAGTTAGTCCCATGTATTTTGGGAAATCCGGAGCTTTGAATTTGTTAGGGAATTGGATATTTTTGACGAGGCACATATCGGCCGCCTCTTTGACATCAAAATTATGCCCTTCCATGGCTCTTAATCTCTCCTCAAGGGCAGTAAGTTGTTCTTTTGATACTTCCGGAATCTGGATGTGTACTGCCCTTGCACCGGATTGGTCATGCTCGACCTTGGGTTCCTCCTCTTCTTCTTGGTGAGGCCTGTTCGCTTTGAGGACCTTCTTTATGGATATTCTGCTGACGCATCATTTTCAATATTTGCGTCATTTGCTCTTTCAGCGTGTTAAGTTCAGTAGTAAGCTTTTTATTTTGTTCTTCCGGATGTTCCATCTTCTTGGCTTTACGAGCACGAGTGAGGACGGGCGGAAGACCGACCACTTTCTAAATGATTTTAACAATTTTATTATAGTTTTTTTTAATGATTGGTGTATCCTAGAATGAATGTGTTTATGTATGAGAGATTTATAATGATGTTTATGCGAGACTTTTCTTAGTGCATTTATTTTCTCTCTTGGTTTTACCACTTATTGGATGATGTGGTATGAATGATACGACTTTGCCAAGAATTTTGTAAAAGGTATTTTTATGGCTTTAAATTGTTTTTATATTTTTTTATGACCCTTTATCTCTTACGTCGGTCAACGTGGCTACTTAGCTTACAAAGAACTCGAAATCGAGGCTAGCTTAATCGAAGACTGTCCGAGATAAAAGTCTTTTATCTTCTCGCTTTTTGTGATTTTTAGGGTTTTTTCATTTTTTTGTTTGTTGTATGATTACCCTATGCTAATGCATCAATACAAATGCAGCAAATGTATGCACACACAATTCATACATCCACGAGCAGAGCCACGCTTATTTAATCACGAGGTAGGGTTTTCCTGCAGAAACGTGTTTGGTTTAGGTAGTTCTAACTGTTCTCACCAGGCCAAAGGTCCCCAAGGTGCCCCCATTATAGGGATCTCTCAATCTCTCAGTCCTCGGGTCATGCACGGAACTCCGTGGCGACACCCTTAGACCAAAAGAAGAGAGTTATCACCTTGAGTTGGTGGTTTTCCGACAACGGTAGTAGCCCCGTGTGCCAACTAACCGATCGTATCCGCCACCCACTCCCTATAGGTATTCACTCTTGCCCCGGGTATAGAGGGACTGTTGTGTGCAAGGGTTTTTGTGTGCAATTTATATTTCAAACAATTGCGAAATAATCATACAGCAGTTATTTAAAGCCATACAATAAAAACATACAGAAGGGTAAAGGCGTAATTTCAAATCTTTGCTTAGTTTGAATTTATACGTCACTAAATGGGATGAACTCTCGGACTTCCCCAGTGGAGTCGCCATCTGTCGTCGCCGTCCGTTCCGACGTCCTGGGGACGTCTCGAACGTTAATGCGAGCGGTCGCGAAAAGATGGTTGAGACTCGCGTTTTTTGTTAAAATTGTGTTCATTGCTTACGAGGTGCTCAACACTCGAACTATCCTCTAATAGAAGCAAGGTTTTCGAAAAGGGGTTCTTTTGGAGTCGCCACCAATGTTTTGACCGAAACATTGGAAAAGGAAAAAAGGCGTTGATTTTATTAAAAACCAACTTGGCCATTATAACCAGAGTTGGGTAAGGGAGTTAGTTACGTGTGGGGAAGGTATTAGCACCCCCACAACGCCCCTTTCGGGTTCCCTATGACGGATTTATTCATTAAGTGAAGATTATGAGAAATTACGCATTTACCCTATTTTATTCGTACAGTTATTTAGATATGGTTATCTACATGATGTATCTACATTGCATACGAGAAAACAATAAATAAAGCGAGTAAAGAAGAAGAGAATTGAGAAAAACCTCCGTAGCAAGCTTTATATTATGATTCTTGTACAAAGAGGACGCGTTTCGGCGAGTCCTTCGCTCTACAATTGTTCTCTCCTCTCGATTACGAGACTCGACTCGACTAAATTTTCTAGAAGAATCGAATGTCGGAATACAAATTCCTTAACCGATTGTTACCTTTTAAAGGCAATCGGAAAGATCATTCGAGAGAGGGAGAGAAGAAGACAAGTCTACGAGTTGTCCGGTGTGTGGAGAATGACAAATGAACCTCCTATTTATAGTTTTTTCGCTGCTCGGAACTTTGGGACGGCCGTGCGGGTTGGGACGGCCGTCCCAAACGCGTTTTCTGCATTGTGCCAATCTGGGACGGCCAGTCTGGGTTGGGACGGCCGTCCCAAATGCAAATTTGTTCACGTTGGGACCCCCTGGTGTTTGGGACGGCCGTCCCACATTTGGGACGCGCGTCCCACTTGCTTAATTTCAGTTGGGACGGCCGTCCCAACCCTGGGACGGTGGTCTCGACCTGTTTTGGCCTACTCTTGCGTTTTGGGACCCCCGGGAAGCTTTCCTTGCCGTTTTCGGACATGGATTGGTGCCGATATATGTCCGTTGAAGCTTTATCTTCGTGTAGGAAGTCTTCTTGGCCTTTATTTGAAATGTCGGGCGAGCTTTATCTCTGTATAGGAAGTCTCCTTTGTCCTTTATCGTGCAGACGAGCGATCTCTGTGTTGGTTGCGGGAGGTTTCCTCGGTTTTGGGAAGCCGGATGAACTCCATCTTCGGGCGAAAGTTCTTCTAGCTTTTATTTTGAGAGGCCGGGCAAAATTAGGGGTCTACAGAGACCCACAACTAAAGCCTCATATTCAGCTTCATTATTCGAACAGATGGGTTTAATTTCAAATAATAATTTGGTAGGGATATTACTTGGCAAAATAATAAGAATTCTCACTCCTGACTTATCTGGTGTACTCGACCCATCGAAATACATTATCCATTTACTTATTTCAATAAATAAATTATCAATATGATCAATCGTATGATCTACCATAAAATCAGCAATGACTTGGCCTTTCACCGATTTCAAAGAATCGAATGTCAATGAAAACTCTGTCATAGCTAAAACCCATTTACTTATTCGATTATGCATAATAAGTTTCGATAAAAGAAACTTCAAGATATTATTTTTAGAATAGACCATCACATCATGAGGTTTCATCAAATACTTGAGTTTCGTACAGGAGAAATATAAGCATAGCCCTAATTTTTCGATATCACTATATCGAGTTTCAACATTGTTTAATATTCTACTAAGATAAAAAACAACACATTCTACACCATTTTGATCCTCTTGTGCTAGTAGACTGGTAATAACTCGATTCGATGCTAATACATATAACTTCAACGGCTTGTTCCTCGTTACTAGTATCAATACTGGAGGATTTATCAGAGTCGACTTAATTTACTCCAAAGCTTTCTGATGTTCTTCCTCCCATCTGAAATATGCTTCCCTTTTCAACTTTAACAAAGACAACAAAACATAAGTCTTACTAGCCAGATTAGAAATGAATCGTCTTAAGTAATTTACTTTACTAACAATGATTGCAACTACTTTTTATTCTTTGGGGCAGAATTATTTAATATTGCTTTTGCTTTGTTTTTATCAATCTCGGTCCCTTTTTCATGAACTATGAATCCTAAAAACTCACCAGCAGACACCCCAAAGGCACATTTCAAAGGATTCATTTTTAAATCATATTTCCTCATTCTTTCAAAAGATTTTCTTAAATTATATAAATGTTCATTTTTTTTCTTTGAAGCAACAACAATATCATCTATATAAACTTTCATGAAATCACTAACCAAATCATGAAAAATCAAATTCATTGCTCTTTGATATGTTACCCCAGCATTTTTTAATCCAAATGACATTACTATCCATTCATAAGTACCTAATGCCCCCAGGCATCGAAAAACTATTTTAGCTATATCGTTTTGGGCAACAAAAAATTTGATTATATTCTGAATATCCATCTAAAAGACTCAAAATTTCATTACCAGCCACCGCATCTATTAACATATCAGCTACTGGCATAGGATATTCATCTTTGGGAGTTTCTAAATTTAAATCTCGATAATCAATGCATACTCTCATTTTACCATTCTTTTTAATAACTGGAACAATATTAGAAATCCAATCCACATACCTGGCAATTCTAATAAATTTCGCGATAAGAAGTCTCTCGATTTCTTCTTTAATCTTACCCATCACCTCAGGTGCAAATCTTCTCAGAGCTTGTTTTGTTGGCTTCTTGCCTTCTATAATAGGTAATCTATGCTCAACTAGACTTCGATCCAATCCAGACATCTTTTTATAATCCCAAGCAAAACAGTCTTTATATTCTTCCAGTAATAGAATCATATCCTTTTTCATTTCTTTTCCGAGATACCTACTAATATAAGTAGGTTTTCTTTTCTCTGTATCTCCCAAGTTAATTTCTTTTAATGGGTCTTGGGTCCCCACCTTTTTGTGACTAGTCATGACAGATTTTTCAAAACCTAACGGCGAACTATCATAAATACAATCAAGTCTAACTTGATCATTATCATCTACATCTATCGAATATATCGACTTATTTATTCCTACCTTACTATTATTACTTTCTTGGCTCTTTCGTCTTTCGCTTTCATATCTTTTTAATCGAGCCAAAAACTCCTCATAACCTTCATGCATTCTCACTGGCCACTTCGAGGCTACCTCCCTCATTCTTCAGCACAAACCCTTTTTCCACATTCATTTCCAGAAATCATTCCTCATGCATTTTTAAATTAAAATCCTCGATAGTCTCGAAGGTAAATGGCTGAGTGAGTGCCAAATTTTGGAGAGACCGACCAGCCTGAGACACGTATGTTACAAACTTGTGTTGGTCTCCTTGAATCACTTTGAGATGTCCATCTCGATTCCACATAAATAACTTCTGATGAGCAGTAGAGGGCACTGCTCCAACTCCATGGATCCATTCTCTGCCCAGTAATGCATTGAAATTTGCATGTGATTGGACTACCACAAAAACAGTAGGCCTCAAATAAGTACCCACTTTCACATCTAAGGAAATCATGCCTTCTGAACTTGATGATTTCCCACTGAAGTCAGAAATCAAGATATTATGCTTGATTAAATCTTTCAAATCGACACCGAACCTCTTTAACATAGTGATTGGAAATATGTTTACTGCCACACCACCATCCACAAGGACTTTATTCACCCTCTGTCCTTATATCTCAATATTCAACATCAGAGGTTTCCAATGAAACCTCATTTCCTCCGATGGAGGATCGATAAAAAAACATCTCTATGGGGAGATTCACATGACACTTGCATCACCCACATCACTTTTGGTCTCATTTCTTCAGAAAAGAAATCATCATCTCGATAAACATCATTTCATTCCTGAAATTCCTCATATTGATTAACATACTCTGCAGGTAATATTGATATTACTCCAATTTGTTGTCCAACCCTATTATTCTCATCCTTACCATCGACAACATCCCTTACATACTGGCCCACGGTTGGTACACTCTGCTCTTCAAAGCTCTTGTAATTGTTGAACCTTCCCCAGTAAGGTTGAAGCCTTCCCCCTCTCTTCCAAGGCTTTCCTTGAAATACTCTCATTTAGAACGTGGGGAATCCAATATTTAATCCTTCATTGAATGAAAGTCTATCAAACACATTATTATTTTGAAGTCTACTTCTACCTCTCCAAGGAGAAAATATCTCATTCTTGACCCATCGCATTTGATTCCTATTATAAGAAGAACCAACAGATTGCTAAGTTTCTCCTACTGTCATCTGGACCGTTTGTTTTCCTTTAAAATTATAATTCTTCTGTTGTGTCTCCACTTTTTTTATTTGCTCCTCCCTAAAGGCTTTAGCAGCAGATCTTTCAAACACCGCACTACATCGTAGACATAATGCCACGTCTTCATCCTTCTCTTTCTTTCTGGTTAAAAATTCAACGAGCGAATCCTCTGTTTGAGGATAAATCTCTCTCTCGAATTTTTTCTCAAATTCATTTAAATCAAACTCTATATCTTCCTCTGATATGTCCATTTTGACATGTTTATGATTAACATCTTCAGTAATATCGACCATACCTATAAAGGCTAAATTTACCAATTGGGCATCTTCAGTAATGCCTGACTGAGACTCAACATATCCCACCTGGACTTCAAATGGACTAGTATCCACTTTCATCGGCTTCTCCTCAAATTTTAACCTTCCTTGGTCGATTGCATCTTGAATTGTGTTCCTGAAATGTATACAATTGTCAGTCCAATGCCCATAAATATTATGAAACTTGCAATATTTTCGACCATTTCTTTGATATAAACGAGACAATTTATGATCATCACTCAATTTAATTTGTTTATCTTTTAATAAAATATCGAAGATTTTATCGGCTTTTGTCACATCGAAACTATATGTTCGATTTGCCATTTTATCTTTTACATCATTTTTCTGTAACAATTTACAAATATATAGAGCTCCCACTTTGAGTTCTGCTATGTTTACTTTCTCATCAATAAAATCTTCATTTTCTACCTCTGTCTTAGGATTCTCTTCATATATTTCATTTATGTATGCTACCCTGTCTTTCTTTATGGGTTTCTCAAATTTCTTATATCTTTCCTTCTCATATTTGATTTGTTCCACTCTTCTTACTTTATCAGCTAATTGAGCCATGTCACTCAAAGGTAAATTAACCAACTTTTTTCTAATCGAAAATTCTAACCCAACAGCAACCATTCTAACTAATTCAAATTCGGGAATCTAAGTGAACCATCTTGATTTCATTTGTCTAAATCTATTCAAATAATCATCTATAATCTCATGATTATACCTTTTTATATTCATTAAGTCGATGAGACTTACTTGAGTTTCTCCCCTTAAAAATTTCTCATGAAAATTCCTTTCCAACTGCGGCCAATTATATATCGAGTTAGGTGGTAACGTAGTAAACCAAGTGAAGGCATTCTTTGTTAATGAACTAGGAAAGTACTTCATTTTTAATTCCTCATTCATAGCTATGTCTCCACATTCGATTTGATATCGTGTCACATGCTCTATAGTGGATTCACCTATTTCTCCAGCAAATTTTGTGAACTTAGGTACTTTATATCCTTGAGGTAATTCAGTCTCGAGAATCGTATTTGGAAAAGGAGAAACAAAGTATGGTTGGTTAAGTGGCCTTAATTCCACTCCTTGAGGATTCATTCTTTGACCCAACAAATGATTGTACTGCATGTTATTCTGATTATACACATTCTGAAACCCACCATTTAAATTTTTGTAAGCATCATTCCTCATATGCAGATATTGATCAACATTTCGATTTCTCCTTAATAAATAAGGGGGATTAATATTGATGTTTTGGTTATTGTCTTGATTAGCATTATTCTCATCCCTCGTTTGTCGAGGTATTGTCTATGCATCCCCGATACGTGTCATTTGATCTGCTAATATCTCAAAATTATTAGTAGTGCTTTAAATTAATGGGTTTAATACTGTAGTCAACTGTTGTGACAACACATTGACTATCTTAAAATTACTTTCATCCATTTGTTGTCGAAACACCCCCAATGAATTACTAGAAATTCCAATACTAGCATTTTCGATAGCATCGAAATTAGATCGATCATAATCTCTATCAAACGCATATCTCCCATGATCTAAATTTGCTCTATTATCTTGGTTTGGAGTTGGAGACATTTGTTGTGTCCCTAAACTTTGCGCATTTCCTGGATTCTGAGGTGTTACTAAATTTTGGGATATACCTAAATTTGGGGATGCTCCGCAATTTTGAGGCATTCCTAGGGTTTGAAATGTTCCTAGGTTTTTGGGCATTCCTAGGTTAGGTCTCATATTTCGTTGTACTGAAGTACCAGCCTCGTTCATATTATTTAAAGTAAATACAGGCGGTCTTATACTCATATATGGACCTACAAGTGTTGTTACAGGATTTCCCGTAGTTTGCATATTGTTTGTCATTATAGTCCAAAACCCTATTAATTGAGTATTTGCTAACGTCCCTTGGCTTTGTTCATTATTCACTAGAATCGATGTACTCACATTTGATGATATTACAGGCATAGTTCCATTATGAACTTGCCCCCTAGTGTTTGGTGGATTTGGACTATTAGGAACCTCAATGTTACTCTGGTTATGTTGTGAATTTTGATTCATCCTTACTATTCGTCTGCTCCTTAATCTCATACACTTTTGAACTAACCAAATTGTGTGTTTAACACACTTGTCCCACCGGGCGTGCCAATTTGTTACTGGTGAAATTTGGTTTTATTTTGATTCTCGAAGATTATAAATTTTAACCAATTTTCAACCACTAAGTTCTTTTATTTTAGGCTAGCAAACGAAGTTTTTCAATCAAAATGTAAGAGGTGATAAATTTAAGTACGAAATATTGAAAATGAATTTAAAAGCATACAGATATCAATGTTATACAAATAAACGATTATATTGAATTGAAAGAAAGGTTGTTCAACAACAATGGATAAATAAATTATATTCATTAACTTAAAAACGAAAAGTTCTTTTTAATTTTACTATTAAGAAACTTGAGAACATTAAAATAGACAAAAGTAAAATTAGTAGTAGATGATATAAAACGAAAGGCTATGTGAACTTAGAGACATATGAATACATAAAAACTAAAGAAAGATGAAATAAAGAGGAAATGACTATATGAAACTCTGACTAAATTAACTTTAAAGAAATACAGAAAGGTAAATAAATGACAAAACAGAAAAGTAATACATAACTTTAAATTGCATAAGAATAAATTACCAAGGAAAATACAAAAAGCGGTAATAAATATAAATGAAAGCGGAAACCCAGATTGCTAGAAATGTCATGATGGTTGTCGTTCTCTTGTAGATTCGTACAAGAAATTTCTGATACAAAATGATCTCCCCTTTTTCTTCACGCTTAGTTCTATTTATAACTTACTCAACGTAACCACCAAAAACGGTTTAGAAACTGCTACCCCATGTTCCCATGTGTAGAGATAAATGTTTCATTCAATTTCGATCCCAGAAATCGAATACTTGAACTTTATGATGCCTCTGATCTCCCTCAAACTTAACTTAACACTCGATACTTCAATGTTATCGATTTTTACTCCCAACATGGTCATCAAATTTCTTCTATCCACTTTTCGATTCTTATATCAATTTTTTCCCACCAACAAGTAATAGATTATTTCATCAAATGGATTGAGGCAGAACCTTTAGCTATGATCACACAAGGTCAAAAGTTTATATTGAAAATTATTATTTGCAGACGTGGAATCCATCATACCATAATTATAGATAATGGAAAACAATTTACCAATAAAAATTTAGAACAAATTTTATAGGGATTAATAGTGAAGCATTTGGTAAACTCAATAGAACATCTGCAAATAACTGGTTAGGTGGAAGTCATTAATCAAGTCATTTTAAATGAGTTTAAGTGTAAGCTTAGAAAAGCAAAAGGATGTTAGGAAGAAGAAATACCGAGTATATTATGGGGATATCATAGTACTCCTCAATGTTCAACGTAGGAAACACCTTTCCAATTAACTTATGGTGTTGATGTTATGATACTAGTTCAAATAGGTGAGGAATCTTGGAGAAAGAAAAATTATGATGAAAAAAGTAATGATGAAGGTCTTCAAATAGAATTAGACCCAATTAATGACGTAAGAAATTTAGTCCATGTTCGAGAAGAAGCTATCAAACACCAAGTTGAAAGAAAGTATAATACAAAAGTAAAAGAAAGAGCTTTTTGAAAAGGAGACCTAGTATGGAGAAAGGTTGGTGAAGCTTGGAAAGATAGCTTGCTCCACTGCTTTGTTGAAGTCATCCTCATATACTTCAATTAATTGTTACTTGACAACTCCAAACTTGGTTGTTTGTTTCTCATATTCTTCTTGAAGTTTGGAATATTTGAGCTCATTAGTTTCAACTTATTTTCTTCTCAGCAAGGTCAACTCAGACTAAAGAAAAAGTGATTTGATCTTGCAATTCGTTCAAACAAAGTATTAGAGCTTCATTCTCTTGTAGAGATAGGAGGAAATATACCTCTCTTAGTTCCTATAGAGGAACTAGGACCCACTAAAGGTTCAATTGAACCAATAGATTAAGAAGAATAAGACCTAGTAATAAAAGATATGTATCTAAGAATGAGATTGGGATTGGAATGCTTGATGAAAAATAGAAAGATTTGAATGTTCGACAAAGGACTCAAGGAAGTAAGGAATCGAGAGAAGAAGGGTACATGAGTGATAAAGGGAAAAGGAAAGTCAAAAGTTTCAATCTAATCTCGGGCACTATTGTTGAGGAAAAACCCCTTAACGATGTAAAATCATTACAAAAACCCCTCATTAATGCTCTATCAGACGTCATCTCAGCCAAGCTCAGAAGAAATAAACTCGGTATAAATAAAAAGCTAAGCTTGGAAGGAATAAACTTGGTACAAACAAAGAAATAAGCTCGATAATAAGCTTGGATAATTTTATAGTTCATACATTTTCATTACAATCAGATTTTGAACTCTAAGGATTTGTGTATTAATAGGATAACATATTAATCAACAATGATTGGAATATTATCCCAAATTATTGTTAGAAAAGTAGTTTTAAATCAAGAGGGGGGGTGAATTGATTTTTGAAAGTTTTTCGCAATACACAGATTATCTAATTCGAAAATTAAGATTACTTATCAATTCACAAATCACAAAGCAATCAAACAGTTTAAGTGCAGCAGCAGAAATTAAAGAGAGAAAGGTTAGGAAAGATTTCACCGGTAATTTTATACTGGTTCACCCAATACCAGGGCTACGTCCGGACTCCGACCAAATTCCAGCTGGGTTCCACTAGAATAGATGTTTTACGAGACTCAACAATCTTACACCTACTCTAACACCGGAACCAATTTCCAGTTCCTCGACTTTAACCTTTCCACCAAGAACCAAATTCCAGTTCTTGGAAACCTCTACAACCAAATTCCAGTTGCAGAGAAACCAAGTGCCCAAATTCCAGGCACCACACACAAGAACCAAATTCCAGTTCCCGCACTTAACCTCTCCACCAAGAACCAAATTCCAGTTCTTGGAAACTTCTACAACCACCTACCAACATGCAGAAAAAACTTGTACCCAAATTCCGGGTACAACACAATACAAAGTAATGAAAAGCAATTGAAAAGAAGAGACTTAGAAAGCTCAAACCGGATTACTCTAATCCACGATCGGTTTCTTCTTCAAAGAAATGCAAAGTGCCTCAAGAAAGATTTCAAAAGAAGTTCACAAAAACAGTTGTGTATCTTTCTTGAAAAATGCTAATAGTTGCTTGTATTGATTGCTTGAATTGTGTCAAAACCGATATTCAATCTCTGTTTAAAAGTTTCAAGCAATTACGTTTATAAAAGAGTATTTTCAAATCTGTCGCATTAATTAATCTGTTGAAAGTTTGTTTTAATCTGTTGAAATAGCCGTTATAATCTGTTAAAAGTCCTTTCAACCCATTAATGCATTCTTGATCTTTAACGAGAAAATGTTTTAGTTGATACGACCACGTTTTTATCGGTTAAAACGTTTTACAAACATTTTCAAAATATAAAACAATCGATTGAATCGCGTATTAATCGATTGTTTTGTTTAAAAACCTTCTTATAAAACTTTCCAAGTTATTTTAGCTGATATAAAGTCGTTTCAATCGATTGAAAATCTGCACATATATTTTCAAGTCATTTTAATCGATTGAAAGTTTGTTTTAATCGATTGAAAAGATTTTCTAAGTTATTTTAATCGATTGAAATACGTTTTAATCGATTGAAATAAGTCTGATCGGTCATAATTAAATTCTGATCGATCATAACCAACTCTGATCGGTCATAATCTCATTCTGATCGATCATCCTGACATCCAAAGTGATTTTAATCGATTGAAACGTGTTTTAATCGATTAAAATAATTCTAATCGCTCATATTTAAGATCTGATCGATTATATTGCATTCTGACCTATTACATTCGAATTCTAATCGGTCATAAAGAGTTTTAATCGATTAAAAGAAGTTTGTATCGATTAAAATATTGTAAAAACACTTTTTAAAACATTCTAAGTGTTTTAAATTGATTCTTTCAAACCTTTATCAGTTAATAACTTGTTTAAGAAAATTCTTTGCCAAAATGCTTTTGTTTTTGATTTGTTTAAAACTATTTTTGAGGCATTTTGCAAATTGAGTGAAGAAGCTTTATGCAGTGGAAAAGGTAAAGTGGTTTTACCTAAGCTTTCGTTAAGACACACTAAGTCTTCGACTCCATTCTTCTCGAGTGACTTGTTTGACTCGCTGCGAGTTGACCCTTGACTTTATCTTTGACTTCATCAAATCAATGAGATCTTTGCTAGGATCACTTTCAGTCTCCCCTATTTGATGAAGACAAACACCATTTTGAAAAAACAATCTCCGCAAAATAAGTCACTTGATAATGCAGTTAGGTGAGAAATATAAGAATGTAATAAAGTTTTGTTTCTCCCCCTAAAACTTATTTCTCCCCCTAAAATGTTGTTCTTAAATTTATCTTAAAGTGATGCAACTATTTCTCCCCCTTTTGACTTCATCAAAAATAGGGAATAGAAGAGAGAAGAATGTAAGGTTTCGAAAAATATGCTCAAGTTTTTGAAAAAACAAAGTGAATCAATATTTCACTCATGAAAAGAATCAATTAAAGTTGATTCAAACTTATCTCCATTAACACGTTTGTAATGAATACAATTAACACGTGTAAAGATAAGGGAATCACGCTTTAGTAGCATGTTACGTAAACAACCATTAACTAAAGCCTTTAATCTTTCTTCCCGTAATAAAAATCGATTAAAAACAGTATAATCGGTTAAAATGTTCTTGGTAAATGATTTTAATCGATTGAAAGAAAGGTTTAATCGATTAAAACATTTAAGATTTTGAAAACATGAAACTTTAGTAAAAATAATCGATTATTTCGATTTTCAATCGATTAAAACATGTTGTATAAGTTCATTTAATCGATTAACAAGATGTTGTATTGATTAAAACAATCAGCTTTGAAAATGAAGTAATGTTTAATGCATATTTTGTAAAACTGATCATTTAGAAGGATGTTTTAACAATACTAACGACTATCTTAGCTAATAGATCTATCGTAATAAAGTCTTATTTAGCTAAAGCTCTCGGGGATCTATTTAAATTCTATTTACGCCGATCCGATCTAGATTAGATCCTAAACCATATTTAACCAAAGGTTAAGGCAAATGTTCCTGGTATAACACCAGTTAATATCACATCCATGCAAACAATATAAAGATAGAAATAAGCGAGAAGATAAAGATGATGAGGGGAACTAGTCATCCCAATTTCCCCGATTGAACCGCTTATCCACCAGACTTGGTGATCATTCATTTGATCCCCACCAATATCAAAAGATAATAGGCTTTCCTTTTTGCTGGAACTAATTTTGCTCTATCAACTATTTGAGTCAACAACTGCTGTCACTCCTGTATCGAGCAATGTAAACTTTTCCCGAAAAGAAATCTTTTAGCAGTTCATCGTTATTATTGATCGCATTACAGTCCATGGTTGACACCACACTCGGAATTTCTACTACACATCGGAGGCATAATCATGTACCGACCAAATCCCACACAGAATGCATGATACCATAAATTGCATGAATCACAGTGTTAATGATGTACCGAGATAGGAATTTTCTTTCATAATAGCCAACCCATTTTGAACCCCGCAGTTGTCATTATCCAAGCAAATAACTCGCATTCTTATTAATGTAGTATGATGGGTGTTATTCTCACTTATAGTGAACCAGTCATCATTATCTTTTGAGGAATGTTATTCGGTAGAGTGGGCAATGATTAGTAATGAGGACAGGTGATGACAATCAATCCGAATTCTAAAACAATATAAAATTTATCCTCGTATCGACCATAAAACATACATTCCCTGTACCACGTTATTCAATTTTTGAATTGTCTGTTCCAGATTGGTTCCCTTATAGTGTCACCTCGTGACATTGATGATTAAAGCAAATATTCAAAGTTGCACAAGTTCCAATGAATTTCACCAAGAGTTTTGAACCAATGCATGCTCAAAATTATTTCAAATATATTGCAATGTAATATCAAGAAATTTAATGAAAACATGTATTTATTGGATTTCCTAGTAATGAATAACTTATTACCGTAAACAATTATCACTAAAAAATTTTTGATAAACTATGTTTTCAGTCCTAACAGCTTTGACCTGTTTGTAACTAGTGTCTATAAGAAAAGTTACGATCCATTCTTTGATAATTTCTTTGATTTTCGATGTATTACCATGCAAGCATTCCATGTAAAGTATTAAGAGAAATGTAAACATCTACAGACTTGAATCATGTTTATGTTGTTGTCAAAATAAAAGACTCTTTCATTCATGAATAACAGTAATAGTTTTCCCACATTATGTCACCGGTCGAGTTCCCAATTCAAAGATTTGTTCAGCCTTCGCTTTCTAATTTAAAAATTTGTGTCATTGAAAGAAAATTGAATATGGATACGTTTCGAAACAGATCGCTCGAACCGATCATGATTTTGATCATGTTTACAGCAGAGAATTGAGAGGAGATTTTGAAAATATGAAAACAGAAGAAAGATGATAAGTTGAGAAATGATAAGTTCGTAACCTGGTTTGATGAAGAAACGGATTTCAAGTTTTTGAAATTCAAAGAGACATTTAAACACATTATGCAGATTCTGGATTATCATAAAGACCTGGGTTTTTTAATCGAATTGGCCTATCAAACTTTAATTAGATGTCTGTAAATCATGTTTTCGTAACCTAATTAATTGATTAATCAACTCATTATCTATTAATTTGATTCTTGACATTAGGGTTGAAAACATCTACAGGTGAATTAATCGATTGTTTTATGAAAGAATCGATTAGATAGGTACAGTAATGAAATCAATAACATGACACCGTAATTTAAATCGATTAAAACGTAAATGAATCGATTAATTTTGATACCTAAGTGTTTTTAGTTGATATACGAGATATTACAATCGATTAAAACAATTAAACCAAAATCCCGAGATCAGTTCAATCGATTATTTCGATATTTCAATCGATTAAAATGGTACGGACGGATATCAGTAAGTTATTTTAATCGATTAATATTGATTTATATCAATTAAAACAATTAATTTAAATACACGTAACCTGGTTTCGCAGCTCTCGATCTTCAAGGGATTCCCGGACTTGTTCCCGCAAAACAATTAAGTATTTTTCTCGGTACCCTTTATAATTATTGGGTCCTGATCATGTTATTTGAAAAGAATTAATCTTTGGAACCCATTTCATTCTCCCTTTAGGAATAGCATACTTTTTAATTCTGCAGTATTTTACTCGAATGCCCTTTCTTCATGCAGTAAAAACATTTGATTGTAGAGTATGAATTCCTATTTATTTTTGTTTTACTCGGATCTAGATTTAAATCCTATTCCAGATTTGTCAAAAATTAATTTTTGAGATCCAAGTAATACATCTAGATTGGCTTGCCCCCGAGTGAACTTTGAAACAGTTTGAGATAAGAATTCAATTTTCTTTTGCAATTCGAACAGTTTTTGCATGGTTTATTGCATTTACAATCGAGTTATCATGAATCAGCTTTCAAGAATTCATTATCAGTTTCATTTTCACTAATCTGTTTTTCCGGAGAATCAACCTTGTTAACTAGCCAGTTATTTAATCCTTTTAGCCTATTATTTTCTTTTTGAAGTTTCTTAGCCTCCTCATGCATTTCATTAAATGCTTCTTGTAATGCATCATAGTTAACTATATTTGAAGAGGAGCTAGAACTTACCTGGTCTGGTTTGTGGATTTTGACTCGCCATTAAGCAAAGATTGGCTTCTTCATTTTCGTAGTTATCTCGTTGATGACGTATCATTATCATCCCAGGCTATGTAGGCTCTTCTTTTTGATTTTTCCTCTTTCTTTTCACTTTGTTTATTTCTTTCTGGACATTCCATTTTAACATGGCCCTGTTTGCCACAACCATAACATTTAAAGTTAGAAGAATCAGTTCTTTTCTCATACCTTTTGTGTCTTTCCTTGTCTTGGATCTTTTTCTTGAGGAATTTGTTGAATTTCCTAACAAGCAGTCCAAGGTTCTCATTATCTTCTTCTCGATTCTTGATTTTCTTCAACTTTAAGTGCAATGCTTCTGTTCTTCTTCTCGGAGACTTCTTGCTCATTGAATCTTGTGATTTCCATTTCATGTTCTCTCGAGTTTTCCAAACAGTGAGGTCGTTGTCATGGTGGACGAGATCTTTTGATTCCGATATTGCAGTGACTTTTGGCTGCCAGGACTCGTCAAGACATTTCAACACTTTAATATTTAATTCTTCCTTATCAAAGGTCTTACCTAGGCCCATTAAATGGTTGATGATGTGCGTGAAGCGTTTCTGCACATCTCGCGATGCTTTCACCATTCCGCATTTTAAACAGCTCATACTCTCTTATCAAAGTGTGTTTTCTCGGCTCTTTTAACATCTCGCAGTCCCTTCATGAGTGACCTCAAGAACATCCCACATCTCCTTGGCAGAATTGCACTTGGGACACCTCGAAAAATTCATCCATGTTAAGAGCGTAAGTAATTATATTTTTTGCATTACGAGTCACTTTGAACTTTCTTCTTTTCTTCTTCATTCAAGCTTGACCATCCTTTATCCGTAATTAAAGGACCATTAGTAATAACATCCCAAGCATTTACGTCAATGGATTCAATGAAGATTTTCATCCTAATTTTCCAGAAAGGATAATCTGTTCCACGGAATAGTGGAGGTCCGTTAATAGATGCCCCCTCGGAAAACGGTAATCTGTTCTCGACCATGGATCAAGAGACTTGAATAACTTTCAAGCACCTTGCTCGATACCAATTGTTAGAAAAGTAGTTTTAAATCAAGAGGGGGTGAATTGATTTTTGAAAGTTTTTCGCAATACACAGATTATCTAATTCGAAAATTAAGATTACTTATCAATTCACAAATCACAAAGCAATCAAACAGTTTAAGTGCAGCAGCAGAAATTAAAGAGAGAAAGGTTAGGAAAGATTTCACCGGTAATTTTATACTTGGTTCACCCAATACCAGGGCTACGTCCGGACTCCGACCAAATTCCAGCTGGGTTCCACTAGAATAGATGTTTTACGAGACTCAACAATCTTACACCTACTCTAACACCGGAACCAATTTCCAGTTCTCGACTTTAACCTTTCCACCAAGAACCAAATTCCAGTTCTTGGAAACCTCTACAACCAAATTCCAGTTGCAGAGAAACCAGTGCCCAAATTCCAGGCACCACACACAAGAACCAAATTCCAGTTCCTGCACTTAACCTCTCCACCAAGAACCAAATTCCAGTTCTTGGAAACTTCTACAACCACCTACCAGCTGCAGAAAAAACTTGTACCCAAATTCCAGGTACAACACAATACAAAGTAATGAAAAGCAATTGAAAAGAAGAGACTTAGAAAGCTCAAACCGGATTACTCTAATCCACAGTCAGTTTCTTCTTCAAAGAAATGCAAAGTGCCTCAAGAAAGATTTCAAAAGAAGTTCACAAAAACAGTTGTGTATCTTTCTTGAAAAATGCTAATAGTTGCTTGTATTGATTGCTTGAATTGTGTCAAAACTGATATTCAATCTCTGTTTAAAAGTTTCAAGCAATTCTGTTTATAAAAGAGTATTTTCAAATCTGCTGCATTAATTAATCTGTTGAAAGTTTGTTTTAATCTGTTGAAATAGCCGTTATAATCTGTTAAAAGTCCTTTCAACCCATTAATGCATTCTTGATCTTTAACAGAAAATGTTTTAGTTGATACGACCACGTTTTTATCAGTTAAAACGTTTTACAAACATTTTCAAAATATAAAACAATCGATTGAATCGCGTATTAATCGATTGTTTTGTTTAAAAACCTTCTTATAAAACTTTCCAAGTTATTTTAGCTGATATAAAGTCGTTTCAATCGATTGAAAATCTGCACATATATTTTCAAGTCATTTTAATCGATTGAAAGTTTGTTTTAATCGATTGAAAAGATTTTCTAAGTTATTTTAATCGATTGAAATACGTTTTAATCGATTGAAATAAGTCTGATCGGTCATAATTAAATTCGATCGATCATAACCAACTCGATCGGTCATAATCTCATTCTGATCGATCATCCTGACATCCAAAGTGATTTTAATCGATTGAAACGTGTTTTAATCGATTAAAATAATTCTAATCGCTCATATTTAAGATCTGATCGATTATATTGCATTCGACCTATTACATTCGAATTCTAATCGGTCATAAAGAGTTTTAATCGATTAAAAGAAGTTTGTATCGATTAAAATATTGTAAAAACACTTTTTAAAACATTCTAAGTGTTTTAAATTGATTCTTTCAAACCTTTATCAGTTAATAACTTGTTTAAGAAAATTCTTTGCCAAAATGCTTTTGTTTTTGATTTGTTTAAAACTATTTTTGAGGCATTTTGCAAATTGAGTGAAGAAGCTTTATGCAGTGGAAAAGGTAAAGTGGTTTTACCTAAGCTTTCGTTAAGACACACTAAGTCTTCGACTCCATTCTTCGAGTGACTTGTTTGACTCGCTGCAGAGTTGACCCTTGACTTTATCTTTGACTTCATCAAATCAATGAGATCTTTGCTAGGATCACTTTCAATTATCACCTCCTTAATGAGTATTAATAGGATAACGTATTAATCAACAATTGATAATGCAATAAAGACAAATTATTAGCATAAACAAGTATCTTTATTACTTAAAATATTTCTGGTAAGAAATTTATAAATAACATCATTTTACTAGTTTTGGATAATTTATTAATTTAAGAGAAAAATATATATACTTCTTACTAACTTAAGTATCAAAGTGTCTTTGCAGGTAGGCCTCCCTCTTGTTCTAGGAGCATTTGTGATTGATCTCGTACTCGGAAAATACTTATTCGTGATCAGGTCAAATGGTTCAAGTTGTTTGCTATCAAAATCAACAAGGTCGAGCTGCCAAATTATATATTTATTGATTTGGTTTGTAGACTTTTTTACTGATATAATATTATTATATATATATATATATATATATATATATATATATATATATATATATATATATACACACACACATGTAACAGAACCTCTCATGAAATTATTTACTCAACTAGACCTTTTTCCTATTGCACTTGGAATTCAGTTCTCGTAAACCGAATTCCAACTTTAAACTTACCACTTTTTTAAATAAAAAATTTATATAAAAATAATAAAATTAATATTAAAATAAAATTTTAATTTTAAAATTTAAATAATATTTATATATAAAATAATATATTATTTAAATATATATTAAATTATCTAAATATATTTAAATAATTATTAAAAATATTAAATAATAATTTTTTATTATACTTATATATATATATATATATTTATTTTTGAATAGAAAAATTAAAATTTATATATATTTTTAATTATATGAATTATTTAAGTTATAATTTTAGAAAAAAGTTGATAAATTTAATATATAAAATATTAAAAGTAAAATTAAAAATAAGTTATTAGTAGCAAAATAAAAATTATAGAATATGATATTAAAGAAAAATAAACTTATTGAAATAGAAATAAATGATAAAACATACCTTGTAATTGAAAAATGATTAATTATAAAAGTCATACATAGAAATTGAAATGACTTAAATGAAAATGAATTAAAAGAGCTATATTGAAATTAATTTACAATATTTCTAATTTGATAGATATTTCTCTTCTTTTGTTATCAATGTAACTATCTGTCTCTAGCGTCTCTTTGAAGTTCTTCAAAGGTTATTGCATAACGCAGATCAATAGTTTCAATAAATAATTTAATATTTCTCCATGTTTGGTCACGTTGCACGCTTCTATGTATTGTTTTATGCTTCTTCCATCTTCTAATCATTTGTTGCACATCAGAATTAGTTTTGATTTTTATAGAGTCATGAAATAGTTTATTGTTGATAACTTGGATTGGACGTCGATAGTTAATCTTTGTTATTTGTTTACGGTCTCCATAATCCAGTATTTCACTAATTCTTTGAAAAAATTGGTTGAAAGACCAATTGTGTTCAACTACCATTGTCCTTGGATAAAAACTTGTGTATATAAGTCCAAAACCATATGGAGATTCCTTGATGGTAGCACGTTGGAGAGGTACACCAAAATAAAGTATGCCTTTTGTAGAAGTAATGGGTAGATTGTTTGATGAAGAGGTTGTGGGAGGTGGGTTTAGAAGCATGATAATTTGTTCAGGTGTTCTGACCAATATGGCATTAAGTTCAATTACTGTATCTATAGAAAACTGAGACTTCCAAGCAAGCATTTGCGCTACATGAACATCAGTTAATATAGGAATGATATCATATGTTAGCAAATTCTCACCGTTCAGATTTGGTTTACAATAATACAGCTTTCTGAATATTGTCTCATGAGGAAGAGCTAGAACAGTACATTTTTTTGTTTAAGCTCCATGAAGGTACATTGGTATGGGATTCAAAATAAATTAGGCAATGGATCATGGAAGCTTACACCTTGTTCGTTGTGTACAATTTCACCATTTGCAAAGGCAGCAGCTAGGTAAGAATTTGTGAAATGTTGACTATTGGTGATGCCAAACTCTTCCATCTGAAGATTTTTTAGAGAATGAGAATGATAATGAGAATTTTTATATTTCGTAGTTGTAGTGCATTTGTTGAAAGATGTAATGTATGTTATTTATAGACAAATGATAGGAAAGGTGAATAGAAAATGTGGATGGTGGAGATTTAGGTTATGTAATTGAACAATTGAGATTCATTATTTGTTTCGCTAAGCATTGTTAATGTGTCACAGTCCTTATTAGAGTGATGATAAAAGTGGTCAAAAAGTTTTGCATGAATAAAGACTAAACAGCATTGATGTGTTATAGTTTGTATCAGAGTGATGATAAAAGTGGTGAAAAAGCTAGGTTGGTGATTGTGACTAAACAGTATTGATGTGTCACGGTCTTTATTAAAGTGATGAGAAAATTTGTCAAAAAGTTCTGTTGGTGATTGTGACTAAACAGTATTGATGTGTCACAGTCTATATTAGAGTGATAAAGAGTAAGCATTATTTATGTTGATTAGATTAAAGGTTTAGAGTTGACATGAAAGACGTTAAATAAAACATTCATTAACAACATTGATCTAAACATCATAGATGAAACAAAATAATTTCTAAACAACATAAATTAACTACGTGAAGTAGAAGCACGAGTAATGTTGGGACATGTTTTCTTGGTATGACCAGGGGTATGACAATATGAACAATTTTTAACATGACCATGTTGTTTTATAATGTCCATCTTTATTCTTATTTGGCTTGACTTAGGTCGACCCTTTTAAGGTCTTTTCAATTCTGGGTTTGGGCACAAAGTTGGGCCTGTATAAGTTGGCCAATAGTCTTCATGTCTGAGTTCTCCAAATTGTTGCTCATACACCTTAGAAACTTGTTGTAATGTATACACTGGAGCGATGTACATGTTAAAGTCATGGTGTGTGTTTTTGCATGCTGCAAGTACATGCAAGCATGTCATATAAACTTTTTGAAACTTCCCATAATCACACCATAAACTCATCTAATCTAATTGTAAATCTCCTTGCTAGTCGAACTTCTCGCGGATGTTCAGTCTCCTCCACTACAAATCTTGTGCTTGATCTATCGAAATTGATAACTCTGTGGGTGTTTGCCTTTGAGTGTGCCTCTTGCAATGTTTTTGAAGCAACTTCAGAGTATATATGACCAGTTGTGATCATGGCATCTACCTCCCTACCTCTTTTTGCAAAGAATTTGTTGCAACGGGTGTATGTTGCCATCACCGTGGAGCATATTGGGAGGTTTCTTGTTTTCTTTAGGACTGAATTAATTGATTCTGCTAAGTTTGTTGTCATGTGTCCCCACCTTCTTCTATTGTCTCATGCAAGTGTCCATTTATCTCTTGGAATCTCATCCAACCATTGTGTTGCTTCCAAGTTATTATCTCTTACTATGTTGTAATAGTAAAAGAATCTAGGCTCAATCATGCCATATGCTACAAAAAATTTTAAAGTGAAATTAATATAAGTAACTAACAAAATATAAACAAATATTTATAAGAAAATTAAGCATTAATGATATTAAAAACTTCAGAAAAATAAAGAGTTACCTATATTGACCACATCCTTCTTGAGAGCAGTTGTTTTGAAACATTGCATAAAATTTTGTGCAATATGCCTAATGCAATACACATGTATAGAATTGTTTTCTGTCCAACCACTTCCATGTCTGCAATATGCACTTCTTATGGACTCGTGACGATCTGAAATGAGACACAACCCATCTTGTGGTGTTACGTACCTCCGTAGGTTTCTTAAAAAGAAGAACCATGCATCACTAGTTTCACCTTCTACAATAGCAAAGGCAATTGGAATTATGTTGTTGCGTCCGTCTTGTGTAACTGCCACCAATAAGGTCCCTTTATACTTTCCATATAAAAATGTTCCATTAACTTGAACAATAGGTTTGTAGTGATGAAAACCATCAATACATGGTTTGAATGACTAAAATAACCTCTTAAAGAAAACATAATTGTTGTTCACCACCTCACCTTGGTACGCAGGTTGTGTACTAATCTTCCAAATAAAGCCCGGAACATACAATTCCATTGCTTGCAATAGATTAGGTAACTTCTGATATGAATCCTCCCAGTTGCCATAAATTTTTTCAATGACAATTTATTTGGCCAACCATCCCTTTCGGTAGCTGATGGTATAACCCACAGTTGATTTCATGTGTCCTATGATGGTGGAGATAGGTGTTAAAGGATTAGTCTCAACAATGTCACGGATTGTTTGGGAAATCATTCGTGATCCCAACTCGCTATGATCATGTGAAACGAGAGGTGCAAGACATGTGTGTTGCCCTTCCAACTTCATTATTTCCCAATATTGGTCTTTGGTGCGCAATATTGCTCGACATCTCCATTCACAATCGGTATGAACACATTGCATGATAAACCTAACCGGGCTTGATAGTTGAACCTTGTAAGTACAATGGTTTACTATATGAAATCGGATGATAGCATCTTGCACTTGTTCTTTTGTGGCGAAACGTTGACTAACGAATAGTGTTCCAGGTGGATAAACTATTGTTTCCCGATCTAGGAAATGGCCAAACTCTAAATCATATATTTGTATATTGTAACGTCATTTTTTTTTCTTCTAATTTATTTAATTTCTCAAAAATGGGAATAAATTTTTTTTTTACAATATTATTTCTTTATGACAACGAACTTTAAAACTGATCATGCATTAATGAATATATATAGAAGATGTGTCGAACATATTCATACATATACATTCATAATCATAATACATTGTTTTTCAAAATAACTAATCCAACAAGGATCATATTATAATTACATAAAGTTTGTACCCTTAAACGATTAGAACTTAATTTTAAATTTATACATCTCAAAATAAAGCAAATCCTAATCAGAGCAGGTACCCAAATTTCCTAACTTTCTTATACAAGATCATACCCCTCCCAAAGGGCAACATTCTTCCATACATATGTATGATACTCAATCAAACTATGGTTCCTCAACCACAATTGTTCCATCATTACCTAAAATATAACAGTAAGGATGAATTTCCTTTTCTAATCACTCCAGAACACTAAACCAAAAATTTTTCCAACCTCCACAATCTAAAACCATATGTAACATTTATAGTTAAACATTTCATTTTTACAATAAAGTATCCCACACAGAAATTTCAAACAATTTCCACAAATCACATTACTCAAACTAAAAACACACAATACATGTTAGTGTTTCATTCGTTCATTTTTGCCACATTTGAAATGCTCATGCACCTAGGATACACTATCAATCCCATCTTTCAATCCATGAAAGGATCACACATAAGTACACACAACTCTCACAAGCATAACAAAATTACACACGAGCATAAGTGGCTCACAGAAGTATAGATAGTTACCGGTTGATTTGCGCATCACAGATACAATGCTTACGCATAATGATCCCTTGGCAAAAAGGCAAAGTCAAAGAGGAAAGTCGGGAGTATAGAGCATGGCCAAACTATGCACTCTATATTTTCCCAAGATCACTCTGATCTTCTCTTATCTTCTAAGCCCCCGGTGTATCTCCGTATCATCCACACACATATCTCGTCACTGAGTGACACCACCAACTCTTTAACAACAATATATTTGGTAGGAACAAACTCTACATCATACAGACCATATCACTATAAACATAATACCCTATGTTTAGATGACCAACATCTCTGACTTAGACTCAGCACATAGCACAAACATCTTATTAAGCTTTATTTATTTTTCATCAATTTCAAAAATTTGACAAAATTTCCTTTGTAATTTGAATGTTTCCAAATTTACAAATACATTCAAATCAAATTCATATAACACATATTCCTGCATCAAACAAGAACAATATAAATTTGCCGAGGGTCGGACACTCTCGGACTCAGTACACATTGCGATCCATCAAATTCTTTTTTTTTTTAACTCTTGTTATTCTAATCTTGTGTCCCAAAATGACTCATTACACTATCATTCTCACATCATACATACTCATAAAATAAATAATAGGTCGAGAACTAAAGTTTTGTTTACACTTCTCTAGGAAGAAAAATCTATCATAAGCATTAGAAAATGTAACTTTGGAAAAATTCTTTGCCATGTAAACTAACTCCAAATTCTATGAAATTTTCCAGTCCAAAATAAATATATTCTAGGATTATAATAAAAATTATAATTCAAAATTTAAAGATTTCTAAGTCATTCAAAACTTTCCTCCATTTTCATACGTTTTGAAGATTCCACTATCAGGGCATTACTCAAAGATATATTGTTATAAAACAAAATAATGGTCATAAAATTATGAAAATAAATATACTTAACATATACCTACAATCACAACTATGATAAAAATTTCATCTCAAAAAACTTCAATTTCAATTTTTATATGATTTTTTCAAAGTTGTTGAGCGAACATAACAATTCTGTTTCACCCAACTCAAAACATATTTAATTCCAAGATTTTTCATCGACAATCAACTGGTCAGAAAATTTTGAAATAAATCACACACGAACTACACATATAAAAGAACATGTAATCAAAATTTCAGAATTAAATACCAAGTAAATATTTTTACATAATTTTCCAAATATTCTATTCACATGCAGATTTTTGTCCAATAACATCTCTCAACACATATTTCATCATCTTCCTCTAGAAAAATCCAATTTAAGTGATTTTTATGGCTAACTCTAGGTTTTAACATCCAAGTAATCCATTTCTAAACTCTAAAATATGAAAAGAGCATTGTAGAGTATCTAAATATACTAGAATAGCCATACGAAATTTTTATAAAATATTCTAATTTGATTCCAATTCATGTATAAGTGAGATAAATGATGGTTTAGCCTAGGGTTGATGACAAGAAGACTCTCCTTACCTCAAATGAAGCTTTCAAACAAGAAAATGGAGATCCTTAGTTCAAGAAAAGTTTGTCTCTTATAAGCATCAAAATGACCATATGTTTGAGATTAAGAAGATTTTAGGAGATAATATTGAAATTCAATGTTTTAATTTCATGGATCATACTCTTAATTGCAAAAAGGATGAACTAAGATGGTGTGAGCAAGCAAAACCAAGCTTCTCTTCTTCCTCCCGTGCTCCCAAAATGCAGGTGAGAAAGAAAATTGGTCTTTCTCTTCTTTAAATTTGACTTCTTTTCAAAAATTACCCTCACTTACTTTTGCACTTACCAATTAAATTCTTTAATCAATGGAAAATTATATTACTAATTTTGCTTAATGATATTACTCTTATTATTATTATTACTTCATTTTAAACTAAATTATAAATTTATCTATTTCACTCTATTACAAATTTCATAATATATATATTATTTATTAATGTATTTAAAATTTATCAAGTCTTAAAATAACTCATAATACCATTTTATTAAAGTTAATGACAAAATATTTTATTATATTAATGAAATATTTTTGGGAAATACTCGAATGTTACAATTCACCCACCCTTTTAGGAATTTCACCCCCGAAATTCACTAAGTATCAAAAAGATAAGGATAAGACTCTTTCATCTTGTCTTCAAGCTCCCAAGTGGCATTCTCTTCATGATTTAGATCCCATATCACTTTAACCAATACAATAGTCTTTCCTCGTAGTTGTTTGAATCGGTGATCGACAATTCTTATGGGTGATACCTCGTAGGATAAGTTCTCTCGAACTTGGATAGGATCAAGTTCAATCACATGAGAAGGATCAGCAATATACTTATGCAATTGAGATATATGAAACACTGAATGTAGGTTTGAGAGGTTAGGTGGTAAGGCCAACTGATAAGCCACTGAACCAATCTTCTTCAAGATCTCAAAAGGTCCAATGAATTTTGGGGATAGTTTTCTAGTCTTTAAGGCTCGACCAACCCCAGTAGTAGGAGAAACCTTTAAAAACACATGTTCACCCACTTGAAATTCCAAAGGTTTCCTTCTCTTATCATAGTAACTTTTTTGTCGATCTTGAGCTGCTTTAATCTTCTCCTTAATCATCTTAATTTGATCCATTTGTTTCTGCAATAAATCAGGCGCCAACAACAAACTTTCTCCCATCTCATACTAGCACAACGGTGTCCTACATTTTCTACCATACAAAGCTTCATATGGTGTCATTCCAATACGAGAGTGGAAGCTATTATTGTAAGTAAACTCTACTAATGGTAAGCTTTCATCCCATGCTCCCTGTTGTTCCATCACATAAGCTCGTAACAAGTCTTCTAGAGTTTGAATAGTACGTTCTGTCTGTCCATCTGTCTGTGGATGATAAGCTAAACTCAGTTTCAATTTTGTTCCTAAAGCCCTTTGTAGACTCTCCCAGAATTTTGAAGTAAATCGTGGATCTCTATCAGATATTATATTAGCAGGAACTCCGTGTAGTCTCACAATTTCTTTAACATACAATTCTGCAAGCCTCTCTAGCTTATACTTCATGTTCATGGGAAGGAAATGGGCAGTTTTAGTTAATCTATCTACAATCACCCATACTGCATCATGATTATGTTTGGTCTTCGGAAATCCGGACACAAAGTCCATGGAAATGCTATCCCACTTCCACTCAGGAATATCCAATGGTTGCAGCTCTCCAGGAGATCTTTGGTGTTCTGTCTTTGACTTCCTACAAATCAAACATTTTGATACAAAGTTTGGAACGTCCTTTTTCATGCCATGCCACCAAAAAATTTCCTTTAAGTCATGGTACATCTTAGTAATACCTGGATGAAAACTTAATTTACTATGATGTGCTTCTTCTAAAATCATCTTCTTTATTTCATCTACTTGAGGAACACAAACTCGTTTTCTAAACCTTATTAGCCCAGTAGCATCACGATAAAATTTTTTGTCTTTCCTCTCTTCCCTTTTATTCATCCACTCTTGTAGATGATTGTCTTCCTTTTGAGCATTTCTAATTTGCATGAGAAAATCATTATGGATCTGCAAAGCACCAAGGTATAGACTTTTAGGGTGCACTTCTACTGTCAAACTCAAATCTCGAAATTCTTCTATTAATTGCAACTCTTTCACCATCATTGCAAAAATATGAAGGGATTTCTGACTCAACGCATCAGCCACTATATTTGCTTTACCAGGGTGATATGACAACTCAAAGTCATAATCTTTTAGAAACTCCATCCATCTTCTCTGACGCATGTTCAACTCTTTTTTATCAAATAAATACTTTTATGATCACTGAAAACCTCAAATCTAGTTCCATAGAGATAATGCCTCCAAATCTTTAATGCAAATACTATAGCTGCAAGCTCTAAATCATGCGTTGGATAATTCACCTCATGAGGTCGGAGTTGTCTAGAAGCATAAGCTACAACCTTCTTATCTTGCATAAGCACACATCCCAGTCCTTGTCGTGAAGCATCACAATATACGTCAAATTTTCTTTCTAGATTGGGTAAAACTAAAACAGGTGTTGAAGTTAACCTTTCTTTGAGCTTCTGAAAATTGACTTCACACTCATCATTCCACCTAAACTCCTGATCCTTACGAGTGAGTTTTGTTAGGGGTAAAGCTAATTTAGAAAATCCTTCAATGAATTTTCTATAATAACCAACTAACCCTAAGAAACTTTGAATCTCAGTAGGTGTTATAGGTCTTACCCACTGGGACACTGCTTCAACTTTTGCTGGGTCTACCATAATTCCTTGCTTTGAAATCACATGTCCCAAAAATTGTACTTGAGATAACCAAAACTCACATTTTGACAGTTTTGCATAAAGTTTTTTATCTTGGAGAATCTGTAAAAACAATTCCTAAATGTCATGCATGCTCCTCAAGACTCTTTGAATAAACCAAGATGTCGTCAATGAATACTACTACAAACTGGTCCAAGTATTTGTGGAATGTTCTATTCATGTAGTCCATGAATATAACAGGAGCATTAGTTACACCAAATGGCATAACCAAATACTCAAAATGACCATATCAAGTTCGAAAAGTTGTCTTAGGTATATCATCAGTTTTCACTCGAATTTGGTGGTAGCCAGATCGTAAATCGATCTTAGAAAATACTGATGCCCCTCGTAACTGATCCATTAAGTCATCGATCCTAGGAATAGAATATTTATTCTTTATAGTCACCTTATTCAATTGATGATAGTCAACACACATGCGCATGGTCCCGTCCTTTTTCTTTACCAGTAATATTGGTGCTCCCCAAGGTGAAACACTAGGTCGTACAAATTGTTTTTGCAACAATTCTTCCACTTGCTTCTTCACTTCAGCAAGTTCCACCGGTGCCATTCGATACGGTGCAATGGAGATAGGACTCGCTCCAAGGACCAAGTCAATAGCAAATTCCATCTCTCTTTCAAGTGGTAATTCAGTAATGTCTGCAGGGAATACTTCAGGAAATTCACTCACAACCGGAATATCTTCTACTCGAATTACTTCTTTGACTTTTACTGAGAATAGAATCATGAAAGCCTTAGCGGTGATCATGTTCTTTGGACCATTTTCACTTGACAAACTAGAAATCTTTGGTGAATCCACTCAAAAGATTAAAGACTTTTCTTTACAATCAAGGAGTACATGGTTGGACGACAACCAATCCATACCCAACACAACATCGAGATGGGAAAACGGTAAATAAATCAAGTTAACCAAAAATATTCTCCCATGTGTCAACAAAGAACAACCAACACATGCATGACGAGTGATGATTGGACCATCAGTAGGAGTAGACACCATCATACTATAGGATAAAAAAGTCATAGGCAAATCAAGGTTCTCAGCACAATCAATGGAAATGAATGAATGTGTTGCACCTGAGTCATATAAAACATCAACTACTTTGCCTTTAATAATACATTTACCTCAAATAAGCTCATCAGATTATGTTGCTTCTTATCCACTCATGGCAAACACTTTGTCGTGCACCTTGGGTTTTGTCAATGTCTGATTACTTTTGTTCACTTATTGATTTCCCACACTAGTGTTTCCACTTTTTTGCGGTGCAGACCAGCAATTGTTAACAGAATGTCCCTTCTTTCCACAATAACTACAGACTGAAGGCAGTTTCAGGCAATCTTTCACCATATGAGGACCTTCACATCTGAAGCATTTTAGTGGACCACGATAACTTTTGTTGCTATTAGTGGTACTACGAATAGAAACCCCACTAGATTGTGTATGAACAGGTCTTTGGTACGGTGCTTTCTGAAACTGTGGCGGCCTCTTGTCGTGTCGAATAGGTCCTCCCATCCTAATATTTATAGTCTTCCCCTTAACACTTGCCTCATAGATTCTACACTTGCTGACTAAGGTTGGTAAATCAGTAAGTTGGAATATGCTTACTGTAGTGTGAATGTCAGATCGAAGACCATTCTCAAATTGTGCACAGAGATCTTCACCGCCACCTTCATGTTGATAATGTGGCCAGTACTTCATTAGTTCATGAAATCTAGTAGCATACTCTCCCACTGTCATACTACCTTGCTTCAATTCTAAGAATTCTCAAGCCTTCTGCTTCTTTAGGTCTCTAGGGAAATAATTTCCTAAGAAACTTGCTTTGAATACTTCCCATTCCACATATTCACCATTCCTGGGCAAGGTTTGACTGGCAAATCTCCACCAATCTTCAGCTTCTCCAGACAACATATAAGTAGCATAGACCACCCTATGTTCCTCTTGACAACCCATTTCAGTAAAATTTTTCTCAATGTCAGCTATCCATCTTTGCGCTCCTTCTGGATTAAACCTTCCCTCAAACCCTGGTGGATTATGCTTGGTGAATGCAGTTAGTCCACGATACTCAACAGGTTTTGCCCCACGGTCATGTACTAATGCCTCTAATACTTGAGTCATACGAGCAATAAGTTCATTTGTCGTTCCAGTAGATCTACTAGTCATGATTCCCTAAAACCAAAATATTTAGTTCCACAAGAAATTACATTATCATCACTATTATATTTATTATCATTTTCAGATATCTTTCCTACTGATCACACATATTTATACTATCAAACTTAATTGATTCAAACAAATCCCTATTTAAATTATTAAATATGTCATCACACTAATCAATTATTTATACTATTGATTTAACAAAAATATTAAGTCACACAGCAAAAACATACTAATCCCATACCCCTAGTCCGATATGGACTAAACTGCTCTGATACCACCTAATTGTAATGTCATTTTTTTCTTCTAATTTATTTAATTTATCAAAAATGGGAATAATTTTTTTTACAATATTATTTCTTTATGACAACGAACTTTAAAACTGATCATGCGTTAATGAATATATATAGAAGATGTGTCGAACATATTCATACATATACATTCATAATCATCATACATTGTTTTTCAAAATAACTAATCCAACAAGGATCATACTATAATTACATAAAGTTTGTACCCTTAAATGATTAGAACTTAATTTTAAATTTATACATCTCAAAATAAAGCAAATCCTAATCAAAGCAGGTACCCAAATTTCCTAACTTCCTTATACAAGATCATACCCCTCCCGGAGGGCAGCATTCTTCCATACATATGTATGATACTCAATCAAACTGTGATTCCTCCACCACAATTGTTCCATCATTACCTGAAATATAATAGCAAGGATGAGTTTCCTTTTCTCATCACTCCAGAACACTAAACCGGAAATTTTTCCAACCTCCACAATCTAAAACCATATGTAACATTTATAGTCAAACATTTCATTTTTACAATAAAGTATCTCACACAGAAATTTCAAACAATTTCCACAAATCACATTACTCAAACTAAAAACACACAATACATGTTAGTGTTTCATTCGTTCATTTTTGCCACATTTGAAATGCTCATGCACCTAGGATACACTATCAATCCCATCTTTCAATCCATGAAAGGATCACACATAAGTACACACAACTCTCACAAGCATAACAAAATTACACACGAGCATAAGTGGCTCACAGAAGTATAGATAGTTACCGGTTGATTTGCGCATCACAGATACAATGCTTACGCATAACGATCCCTTGGCAAAAAGACAAAGTCAAAGAGGCAAGTCGGGAGTATAGAGCGTGGCCAAACTATGCACTCTATATTTCCCCAAGATCACTCTGATCTTCTCTTATCTCCTAAGCCCCCGGTGTATCTCCGTACCATCCACACACATATCTCGTCACTGAGTGACACCACCAACTCTTTAACAACAATATATTTGGTAGGAACAAACTCTACATCATACAGACCATATCACTATAGACATAATACCCTATTTTTAGATGACCAACATCTCTGACTTAGACTCAGCACATAGCACAAACATCTTATTAAGTTTTATTTATTTTTCATCAATTTCAAAAATTTGACAGAATCTCCTTTGTAATTTGAATGTTTCCCAATTTACAAATACATTCAAATCAAATTCATATAACACATATTCCTGCATCAAACAAGAACAATATAAATTTGCCGAGGGTCGGACACTCTCGGACTTAGTACACATTGCGATCCATCAAATTCTTCTTTTTTTTTAACTCTTGTTATTCTAATCTTGTGTCCCAAAATGTCTCATTACACTATCATTCTCACATCATACATACTCATAAAATAAATAATAGGTCCAGAACTAAAGTTTTGTTTACACTTCTCTAAGAAGAAAAATCTATCATAAGCATTAGAAAAGTGTAACTTTGGAAAAATTCTTTGCCATCTAAACTAACTCCAAATTCTATGAAATTTTCCAGTTCAAAATAAATATATTCTAGGATTATAATAAAAATTATAATTCAAATTTAAAGATTTCTAAGTCATTCAAAACTTTCCTCCATTTTCATACGTTTTGAAGATTCCACTATCAGGGCATTACTCAAAGATATATTTTTATAAAATAAAATAATGGTCATAAAATTATGAAAATAAATTTACTTAACATATACCTAAAATCACAACTATGATAAAAATTTCATCTCAAAAAACTTCAATTTCGATTTTATATGATTTTTTCAAAGTTGCTGAGCGAACATAACAATTCTGTTTCACCCAAATCAAAACATATTTACTTCCAAGATTTTTCATCGAAAATCAACTGGTCAGAAAATTTTGAAATAAATTACACACGAACTACACATATAAAGGAACATGTAATCAAAATTTCAGAATTAAATACCAAGTAAATAGTTTTACATAATTTCCCAAAGATTCTATTCATATGCAGATTTTTGTCCAATAACATCTCTCAACACATATTTCATCATCTTCCTCTAGAAAAATCCAATTTAAGTGATTTTTATGGCTAACTCTAGGTTTTAACATCCAAGGAATCCATTTCTAAACTCTAAAATATGAAAGGAGCATTGTAGAGTATCTAAATATACTAGAATAGCCATACGAAATTTTTATAAAATATTCTAATTTGATTCCAATTCATGTAGAAGTGAGATAAATGATGATTTAGCCTAGGGTTGATGACAAGAAGACTCTCCTTAGCTCAAATGAAGCTTTCAAACAAGAAAATGGAGATCCTTAGTTCAAGAAAAGTTTGTCTCCTATAAGCATCAAAATGACCATATGTTTGAGATTAAGAAGATTTTAGAAGATAATATTGAAATCCAATGCTTTAATTTCATGGATCTTACTCTTAATTACAAAAAGGATGAACCAAGATGGTGTGGACAAGCAAAACCAAGCTTCTCTTCTTCCTCTCGTGCTCCCAAAATGGCTTTCGTAAGTGAGAAAGAAAATTTGTCTTTCTCTTCTTTAAATTTGACTTCCTTTCCAAAATTACCCTCACTTACTTTTGCACTTACCAATTAAATCTTTTCATCAATACAAAATTATATTACTAATTTTGCTTAATGTTATTACTCTTATTATTATTATTACGTCATTTTAAACTAAATTCTAAATTTATCTATTTCACTCTATTACAAATTTCATAATATATATATTATTTATTAATGTATTTAAAAATTATCAAGTCTTAAAATAACTCATAATACCATTTTATTAAAGTTAATGACAAAATATTTTATTATATTAATGAAATATTTTTGGGAAATACTGGATGTTACATATATGAGTTAGGAAGTTGAGAAACTTTTGTGGTGGGTTGTATGGTATGTTTGGTTGTGTTGGAGCAATATTTGAAGGTGGATGCACTTGTACATCTTCTTCATCATCTGGAATTTGGCTAAGGATTTCGTCTTCATCTTCACTAAAAGGATCAAAAACTTCTGTTGGAAGACCTACAATAGCATTTTCTTCTATGGGTGGTTGTTGGCTTTGTTGTGATTCTAATTCATTTTGGTTTGTCAAAGGATAACTTAAAAGTTAGGTGAACGATTGAGTGTCATTTTACCAATTGAAATCATCTGTTGTTATATGTGGGTTTATCACGTCATGGATAGGGTAATGTGAGGGTGAAAGTTGTGGTTGTGAGGCTTGGATAAATGACGAAGTACATGCATCGAATGTAACATATAGTTCAATACCTAATTGAAGTACATTTGAATCATGTATGTTGAAGATTGTTTCGATGTCTTAATCATCCTTCAACTCCACAGCTGTGTAGTTGTTAACTCCAGGCCCAAGTCGTATTGGGTACCGAAAATGTATAGTTGTCACCCTTTCATTTGCATCTTTCTCACATTTTTTATGGATGATTTTCTTCATCATTTGTAGAGATAGACCTCTTCTTAAAGACACCAATTTGGCGGATGTTGAGTTGAAAGTAACTCCTTCAATAGGGCAGTTGTTCATGGCACCATCATAGTAAACAATGACATATATAGAACCCATTTCTCTGAAAATAATAAAGGTAGAAAGATTTTTATAGAGTGAAAACAACAAACAACCAAAGAAGGAGAATGTTAGTGATAATGGTAACATGTAAAATGAACAAAGTTATACCTTCTATTTATAATGGTAAGTAAGGAAGCAACAAAGATGTCTTCTGAGGAGCACGTAAATCGATTGAGTGTGACTTGTCAGGCACACTTCACAACTCTCACACTTTCACTTCTCCCAACAAAAAAATATGTCTTCTGAAGAGCACGTAAATTAAGTGAGTGTGACTTGTCAAGCACACTTCACCACTCTCACACTTTCACTTCTCCCAACAAAAAATAGATGTTTTTTGAGGAGCATGTAAATCGAGTGAGTGTGACTTGTCAAGCATACTTCACCACTGTCACACTTTCACTTCTCCCAATAAAAAAAGATGTCTTCTAAGGAGCACGTAAATCGAGTGAGTGTGATTTGTCATGCACACTTCACCACTCTCACACTTTCACTTCTCCCAGTAAAAAAAGATGCATTCTGAGGAGCATGTAAATCGAGTGAGTGTGACTTATCAGGCACACTTCACAACTCTCATACTTTTACTTCTCCCAAATAAAAAAGATGTCTTCTAAGGAGCACGTAAATTGATTGAGTGTGACTTGTCAGACACACTTCACAACTCTCACACTTTCACTTCTCCCAATAAAAAAAGATGTCTTTTGAGGAGTATGTATATCGAGTGAGTGTGACTTGTCAGACACACCTCACCACTTTCACACTTTCACTTCTCCTAACAAAAAAAGATACATTCTAAGGAGCACGTAAATCGAGTGAGTGTGACTTGTCAGACACACTTCACAACTACCATACTTTTTCTTCTCCCAACCAATGTTAAGGTTTCCTATAAATATAGATGGTATGGCTTTGTTTAATCTATCACATACTTGCAATATTAGTCATCCAAAATGTTATTATCAAAGCAAAATGAACACAGAGCTAACTTCATTGGTAGGACGGTAAGTTTAACATATCATCCTTATTTATTTATACTTTATTTGTATATGAACAAATGTTGTGCGTAATTTGTTAATAATTGCAGGAGACTGAAAATATTATATCATCATATTGTCACTCAATGTCAGAACCTCACCCTCTAATTGTTCCATTACTAGAACAAGTAGGCTTTGCTCCAGTAGCAAAGCTAAGACATCTCTAAAGGTTGATCATGCTTTTGTAACAACTCTGGTAGAAAGGTGGAGACCTGAAACTCACATATTCCATTTTCCAATAGGAGAATGAACCATAACGCTAGAGGATGTTGCACTTCAACTCGGGTTAAGAGTTGATGGATTACCAGTCATTGGCCCAACATTGTTAGATTGGGACGAGTTGTGTGAAACATATTTGGGCATTGTGCCAGTCAAAGGAGAGTCACTAATTGGCTCTATGATCAAGCTAAAGTGGCTTAGGGAAAATATTTTACAACTCCCAGAAGAGCCATCAGAAGAACAACTTCATGCCCATTGTAGAGCATATGTATTAGGTTTAATTGGAGGTATTTTGATGCCTGACAAAACAGGAAATAAGGTTCATATTATGTATTTAACTTTATTAACTAATCTTAAAAGTTCTAGGCGTTATAGTTGGGGATCTGCTTGTTTAGCTGTGTTGTACAGGGAAATGTGTAGAGCAACAGATGTAAAGGCCAAAACAATGGGTGGTTGTGCATCACTTTTACAATCTTGGGCATGACATCACATGCCATATATTGCTCCAATTTCTAGACTTCCACCAATATACCTATTGGTCTGCAAATGGAGCGAAGGTAGAGTGTTAAACTTTAGAAATGTACCTCACAATGATGTTGTCGGGTATAGAACTATGTTTGATCACATTCAAACTGATCAGGTAAATCTTCTTTTAAAATTATTAATTCATTTTTTTTTTAATTTTGGTTTGTTTTAATAACAAAAATTATTTTTTGGTGGAATTTTTTATGGACCCCATATAAGGACTTGCAAAGATCAATCCCAGTTCAAGCATTTAGGGATGCCCAATTGTGGACTACATGTACAACCATCATTTGTTTTGCAATTGTTGAATGACACCAATTTGATAGAGTGAAGTTACAATTTGGTTTATTCCAAGAAATCCCTTCTCTACCAAATAATTTGGATGACCTACACAACATTGATATGAGGGGAAGACATGACGAAAATTGGATAACAAAACATGCTCACTAGATTGATATATGGAATAATAGACGTCAATTGACATTAGTGGGTCATTCAATGCAAGACACATTATTTCACACAATAGAATATATGCAATGGTACAATGCCAATTCTATTATTTTTCTATCTGTACCACAATTTCTCAAAGATCCAAGAGCCCGCCAACAACCACGGGTTGGAGCCACTTTTGAAACTGATGCAACTTCCATATCATCGTATAAGGAGCCTCAACAACCTGTTTCCTTACCTCAACAATTTGTGACGCCAGAACCAAACACAATTGACAGAAGACATTCTTTTGCAACAACCTCAGAGGATATCTTCTCAAACTTATTTGGAGTAGATTTTTCAACTCCAGCTTCAGTTCAAGCTTACATCAATTATCTTTACCAACCACATTATACTAACCAACCAGGTAGTTCCTCAACTACATTCCAAAATCTAGAGATTCATGAAGAAGAAAACCCTCCACAAATTTCTCCTGAAATTCAAGAACAACCACACCGACGAAATCTAAAATGTAATAGATGTCGTCCTCGTCGTGGAACTGGATACCACTTTGGAGATTAAAATTTTCTTAACATTATTGTCAATAATTTTATTTTCAATTTTTATTATCAATGATTATGTTATTTTTAATATTATACATTAAATTTTGTCAATTTTTATTATTTTATTTTTAAGTTTATTTTATATTAATAATAATAATTTTTAACTAATTAAATAATATTTTTACTTTATTATTTAAAAAAAATTAATTTTAGCATGAATTTTTTAATATAATATTTATAATTTATCAAATAAAAACTATTACATAAATTTTTATAATATAATATTTAATTTTTTTAATATATTACCTAAATTAAATTTTTATTTATTCTATTTTTTTCTAAAATTATAACTTAAATAATTCATATAATAAAAAAATATATAAATTTTAAATTTCCTATTCAAAAATAAAAAATATATATATAAAATATATATATAAAAAATATAATAAAAAATTATTATTTAATATTTTTAATAATTATTTAAATATATTTAAATAATTTAATATATATTTAAATAAT